>JAGYYJ010000349.1:0-140988 GCA_019671005.1 Hibiscus mutabilis
CATTCATATGTATTGCATGAGCATGCGCACTTGCTTAATGTACCGGTAGAAATTCTTAATGTTGGTGTACAAGTGACGAGTTCTTTTGGAGAAACGATCATTACAAAAAAGTTGTATCGGAGGTGTCCTCTAATGGTTCAGGGTCACGTGTATGCGGCTGACCTGATGGAGTTGTCGTTCCATGGTTTTGATGTGATCTTGGGTATGGAATGGTTGTCCGAGCATCAAGCTGTGGTTGATTTTGAGACCAAACGGGTTTTCTTGAGGCTTGCTGATGATTATGAAGTTGTAGTTGTGGGCGAAAGTGTAAAGTTCTTGTCTAATATGGTTTCGGCCATAGAAGTGTGTAAGTTGCTTGAATGTGGATGTTGTGCATATCTAGCTTATGTGATGAATCTAAATGTGGAGGAAGTGTGTTTCCAGAAGAGTTACCTGGTTTGCCACAGGATAGAGAGATGGAGTTTTGCATCGAGACATATGTTGATTCGGCTCCGGTGTCGATTGCACCATATCGCATGGTACCAAAAGAGTTGAAGGAGTTAAAGATGCAACTTTAGGAGTTGCTGGATCGAGGTTTCATCCGGCTTAGTGTTTCACTGTGGGGAGCATCGGTGTTGTCTGTGAAAATGAAAGATGGCATGTTGAGGATGTGTATACATTATCAGTAACTAAATAAGTTGATGATTAAGAACAAGTATCCCTTGCCGTGGATTGATGATATGTTTGATTAATTCCAGGGAGCCACAGTGTTTTCCAAGATCGATTTGAGATCTGGATATTATCTGTTGAAGGTGAAGGATAAATATGTGTTGAAAACTACTTTTCGTACGAGCTATGGCCATTATGAGTTCTTGGTAATGCCGTTTGGGCTGACGAATGCGTCTGCAACATTCATGGATATGATGAACCAGGTGTTCCATGAATATTTGGACCAATCTGTAGTAGTGTTCATAGATGATATCCTTGTGTACTCTCATACCAAGGAGGATTATTATCGACACTTGAGGATTGTGTTACAGACCTTGTTGGATAATCAGTTCTACACCAAGTTGAGCAAATGCGAGTTTTGGATTAGGGAAGTGGTTTTTCTTGGGCATGTGGTTTCAGCTGAGGGTATCCGGGTTTATCCTAAAAAGGTTGAGGCGATTGCGAATTAGAAGCAAACAAAGTCGGTGACAGAAGTCCACAGTTTTCTGGGCTTGGCGGGTTATTACCATCATTTTGTAGATGATTTTTCGAGAGTTTCTACTCCGTTAACCAAGTTGTTGCAGAAGGATGTGCGGTTTGAGTGGATAGAAGCCAGACAACAAGCTTTTGAGAATTTGAAAGAAACTCTGATGCAAGCCCCAATCTTGATCCAACTTGAGTCAGGGAAGGATTTTGTGGTGTATAGTGATGCATCCTACATTGGGTTAGGGAGTGTTGATACAGGATGGGAAAGTCGTGCCATATGCATCAAGGCAGTTGAAAGTGCATGAGTGTAATGCACGCCTTAAACCCAACAAAATTTCCACAAAATAAGATTAAATCAAATTTTATGAGTTAAAATATTTGATTAAGGGCTTTTGAATATGATTATATAGCTTAACCTCAATTTTAGAACTTTTTACTCGATTAAAATTCTAACGGTTCCACTATAAAGCCCATTTAGACATGCACACCTTACACACAATAAAACGTCAACAAAGTAAGATTAAATCAAATTTTATTAGTTAAAATATTTGATTAATGGCTGTTGAATACGATTATATACCTTAACCTCAATTTTAGAAATTTTTACTCGGTTAAAATTCCAACGGGTCCACTATAAAGCCCATTTAGACATGCACGACTTAAACCCCAACAAAACGGAAGAAAAATAAGATTAAATCACATTTTATGAATTAAAATATTTAGTTATGGACTTTTGAATATGATTATATAGCTTGAACTCAATTTTAGAACTTTTTACTCGGTTACAATTCTAACGGGTACACTATAAAGCCCACTTAGACATGCACGCCTTAAACCCCAACAAAATGGCCGTAAAATAAGATTAAACCAAATTTTATGAATTAAAATATTTATTTATTGGGTTTTGAACATGATTATACAGCTTTACGTCAATTTTTGAACTTTTTACTTTGTTAAAATTCTAACGGGTCCACTGTAAAAGCCCATTTAGACATGCACGCTTTAAACCCCTTTAGACATGCACGTCAATTTTTGAACTTTTTACTCGGTTAAAAATATTGTGGTCCACTATAAAGCCCATTTAGACACGCACGCCTTAAACCCCAACAAAACAGACGAAAAATAAGATTCATTCAATTTTTGTGAATTAAAATATTTAATTATGGGCTTTTGAGCATGATTATATATATTAACCTCATTTTGAGAAATTTTTACTAGGTTAAAATTCCAACAGGTTCTATGTAAAGCCCATTTAGACCTGTACGCCTTAAACACAACAAAACAACCACATAATAAGATTAAATCAAATTTTATGAGTTAAAATATTTGATTAAGGTATTTTGAATATGATTATATAGCTTAACCTCAATTTTAGAACTTTTTACTATTTTAAATTTCAACGGGCCCACTATAAAGCCCATTCAGACATGCACCCCTTAAACCCCAATAAAATGGCCTTAAAATAAGATTAAATCAAATTTTATGAATTAAAATATATATTTATGGGCTTTTGAACATGATTATATAGCTTAACCTCAATTTTATAACTTTTTACTCTGTTAAAATTCCAACGGGTCCACTGTAAAGCCCATTTAGACATACACCCTTAAACCCCAACAAAATGGCCGAAAAATAAGATTAAAGCACATTTTTTAACATAAAATGTTTATTTATGGGGTTTTGATCATGATTATATAGCTTAACCTCATTTTCAGAACTTTCTACTCGGTTAAAATTCAAACGGGTCTTCTATAAAACCCATTTAGACATACATGCCTTAGACCCCAACAAAACGGATGAAAATAAGATTAAATCAAATTTTATGAGTTAAAATATTTGATTATGGTATTTTGAATATGATTATATAGCTTAAACTCAATTTTAGAACTTTTTACTCGGTTAAAATCCCAACGGATCCACTGTAAAGCCTATTTAGATATGCACACCTTAAACCCCAATAAAATGGCTTCAAAGTAAGATTAAATCAAATTTTATGAATTAAAATATTGATTTATAGGTTTTTGAACATGATTATACGGCTTAACCTCAATTTTAGAACTTTTTACACGGTTAGAATTCCAACGGGTCCACTGTAAAGCCCAATTAGACATGCACGCCTAAAACCCCAACAAAACGGACGAAAAATAAGATTAAATCACATTTTATGACTTAAAATATTTAGTTATGGACTTTTGAACATGATTATATAGCATAACATCATTTTTATAAATTTTTACTCGGTTAAAATTCCAATGGTTCCACCGCAAAGCCTATTTAGACGTGCACACCTTAAACCCAACAAAACGGCCACAAAATAAGATTAAATCAAAATTTATGAGTTAAAATTTTTTATTATGGGCTTTTGAATATGATTATATAGCTTAACCTCAATTTAACGACTTTTTACTGGGTTAAAATTCCAATGTGTCCACTATAAAGCCAATTTAGACATGCACGCTTCAAACCCCAAAAAAGTGGCCGCAAAATAAGATTAAATCAAATTTTATGAATTAAATTATATAGTAATGAGCTTTTGTACATGATTATACGGTGTAACCTCAATTTTAGAACTTTTTACTTTGTTAAAATTCCAACGGGTCTACTGTAAAGCCAATTTAGACATGCACACCTTAAAACCCAACAAAATGGACTCAAAATAAGATTAAATCAAATTTTATGTATTAAAATATTTAGTGATGTGATTTTGAACATGATTATATTGCTTAACCTCATTTTTAAAAAATTTTACTTGGTTAAAATTTCAATGGATCCACTGTAAATCTCATTCAGACATGCGCGCCTTAAACCCCAACAAAATGGCCACAAAATAAGATTAAATCAAAATTTATGAGTTAAATTATTTGATTATGGGCTTTTGAATATGATTATATAGCTTAACCAAAATTTTAGAACTTTTTACTCGGTTAAAATTCTAACGGGTCCACTATAAAGCCCACTAAGACATGTAGGATTCAAACCCCAACAAAATGGCCGCAAAATAAGTTTAAATCAAATTTTATGAATTAAAATATTTAGTAATGGGCTTTTAAACACGATTATACAGCTTAATCTCAATTTTTGAACTTTTTACTCTGTTAAAATTCCAACGGGTCTACTATAAATCCCATTTAGACATGCACACCTTAAAATCTAGCAAAATGGCCGTAAAATAAGACTAAATCAAATTTTATGTATTAAAATATTTAGTTATGTGATTTTGAACATGATTATATTGCTTAACCTTATTTTTAGAAATTTTTATTTGGTTAAAATTTCAATGGATCCATTGTAAATCCCATTTAGACATGCGCGCCTTCAACCCAACAAAATATGAGTTAAATTATTTGATTATTGGCAATATGATTATATAGCTTAACCTCAATTTTAGAACTTTTTACTCGGTTAAAATTCCAACGTGTCCACTGTAAAGCCCACTTAGACATGCACGCTTCAAACCCCAACAAAATGGCCGCAAAAGAAGTTTAAATCAAATTTTATGAATTAAAATATTTAGTAAAGGGCTTTTGAACACGATTATACAGCGTAACCTCAATTTTAGAACTTTTTACTCTGTTAAAATTCCAACGGGTCTACTGTAATGCCTATTTAGACATGCACACCTTAAAACCCAACAAATGGCTGCAAAATAAGATTAAATCAAATTTTATGTTTTAAAATATTTAGTTATGTGATTTTGAACGTGATTATTTTTGTTAACCTCATTTTTAGAAAATTTTACTTGGTCAAAATTTCAACGGATCTACTGTAAATCCCATTTAGACATGCGTGCCTTAAATCCCAACAAAATGGCCGGAAAATAAGATTAAATAAAATTTTACAAATAAAAATATTTAATTACAAATAAAAATATTTAATTAGGGCTTTTGAACTTGATTATATAGCTTAACCTCAATTTTAGAACTTTTTACTCTGTTAAAATTCCAACGGGTCCACTGTAAAGCCTATTTAGACATGCACGCCTTAAAACCCTACAAAACGGATGAAAAATAAGATTAAGTCACATTTTATGACTTAAAATATTTATTTATGGGCTTTTGAACATGATTGATTATATAGCTTAACTTCATTTTCAGAAATTTAGACATTGTCATGGGGGATTTTTGACCACCCAAAAAATTTTAAAATATTATAATATTCACATTTTATGTATTTATATGTGTGGGGAAATGCAAAATTTTAAAAAAAGAAATTTGACAAAATGGGGTAAAATTAAAAAAGAAGATTAGATTTTGGAAATTTTAAAAAATAGAGTCGCCACCGGCCACTTCGGTAGGCCGGACACCATAAAATAACCAGAGATTCAAAAAGTTTGGGTTCAGAAGTTGGTTACGTACGGGGAAGGGTTAGCACCCTCGATACGCCCAAAAATTGGTACCAAGTTGATTAACATTTTTATTAATATCAAAATTTACGAGTTTAAGTGCCATTTAAATTAAAATTTGATTATATATGCGAGTTTATTTTAAACGCTTTGGTGTTCGAGGGATAAACGAAAACTACCATCTACGTCTCAGACTGTAGCCAAGTTTACTGTCAAAAAAGGGAGCACCGCATTGGCAATTTATATCCGATATGTACAACATAAAAAAGAAATGTGAAATATAAAAAAAAACTAATGTAATTTATATATACAAAAATGTAATAAACATATATACATAATATAACATAATACTATTTGTACATATACATAATATGCAATACATATATAATATATAATATATAACATAAATACTATATAATAACATATATACCTATAATTATAATATATATACATGTATAATTAAATCGAATACAACATAATAATTTAAAACTTTAGAATATAAATATGTAACATTACATAATAAATATAAAATAACTATATAGAATATATATATATATATCATGGACCAAAATAAAAAAAACATGAGATAAAGGTGCTAAAAATATAAAAATAGAAATAAAAGGGCACAAAATTAAATAACTGTAAAGTAACTAAAATCTGGAAAAGGACCAGATTAAAACAAAACAGAATTAAAGGGAAAAAACAAAATAAATGCGGAAAAAGAAAATAAAGACTACAGGGACCAAAAGTGCAATTGGTCCTTGTACATTAGTGAAAACGGGGTTAAAGAGGAGGGGCCTGGAGGGTGATTAACCCATTTCGAGAAAGCGTGGATCCTTCTCGGGTTACCGGATCACCGCAGTGGTAAAGTGCCAAAACGGCACCGTTTTATGAGGGTCAGCGGTGGAGAACAGAAGCTTCCAACAGCTGATAAGTCTCGTAAACCCCCTTTCTTTACTTCGATTTTATATGTAAAACAAGAAAACAAAGTTTATTTTTTAAAAAAAATTAAGAACCCCTTTTTCGATTTAGGTTTTTGATTCAAGATTTAAAACAAGGAAAAATTTTGCTTTTGATTCGAAAATAAAAATGTTGCTCTGGATTTTTTCTGGATTTTTTTATTTTGTTATTCCAAAAATCCCCCTTTTACATTCTTCTTTTGGGTTATATAACCCTTCAATTACAATCGAAAATGAAACTCTCTCCCCCTCCTTTCATTGCAGATTCGAAATTATTAAAGAGTGGAGAAGATGAATCAGTTTTGGTAAAGGAGCAGAGCATGGGGATGGTCAGATGATACATGCATGAGCGGGGTCAATTACTAATATTGGACAAGAAGCTGAATTTGTTCGATGCAAATAATAAAATCCAAAACAATGCACACATAGGAGGTCAAAAATGATGCATCTTGGACAAGAAATTGAATCTGTTTGTAAAGTCTGGAAAGCCAGCCAACTTGCGACGAGTTTTCGGATGGGATCCGGGCATTTCTGAGTCAAGTTGTCTTCTAACAAATTGTCCGTCATTCAGTTATCTTTCTAATGCATCTTAAAACGCGTCAATCGGATATCAGGAACTCAAGATACGTTCAATTTACTGAAGACTGCGCATGCAGAAGACTGAATACGGTATTATTACGGGATTTTGTAAAATTCATCCCAAAAGCTAGCATATAAGGCTTTGGACGAATTAAACTTAGCCCAATATATTTAATATCATTTAAATTGATGTTTTTAGGGTTTTATGTACTTTAGGAACCAGCCACCCAGCCCTTATCAGCTTATCACTTGCCTTATCACCCTATTCCTTGCCACACGAGCACAAGGAGCTTAAAGGCTGTTATTTTTTTAATTGGATTAGGTTTTCCTTGTTTTAGTAGAAGTTAAATTACTTTGTCTATCCTTCACCTATAAAAGGATGAAGCCTCCATCATTATAAGACAGATGTTCTTTGATTTATGAAATATTTAGTGAGTTTGTTTTTGCAAGTATTGTTTACTTGTTCCTTCGAAGTCTTCTTCAACATAAGTTCGACGAGTTCTTGTGAGGGAGATCATCTTCATACTCTTGCTTGCCTAGATAATCGCATCTACGAGGGTGGGTTAGAGCCGCTTGAGGTTGCTTGCTTAGATAATTGATTCTAAGAGGGTGTCAAGGAGAAAACAACATCAACAATTCGCAAGCCATCTTCATCTTCAACCTTCACACCATCTTCCATAATTCCATAAACAAAGCTGGAATTTTCAGATTTGTTTTACCTATCTTTTTCTTAATCTTTTTTCATATTTTTATTTATATTCTTATTTCTTATCATCTAATCCTTCATCTTGTCTTTTTTTCTTTAATTTTCTAGCCTTGAATCTGCAATTTTCAAGAAAATCCCTTCTCTTTTCTCTTGCATTTTCAGATATGCCCATACTTTTCTTGATTGAGTCTAGAGTTCATAGTTCTTGCAACAACTTGATTTAAGGCTTCCAAATCCAAGATTGAGCTACTCTATCATCAGAGGTATGGGGAAAAGTATGGGTCTGGTCAGATTTGGTGATGGGTGGTGGTGGTAGTTGAGGACATAGGGTTAGGGTTATTTTATTTTTAGGGTTTATGGGGATTTAGAGATTGAGTGATTATTTAGGGATTCAGTTTGATTGCTGGTGGTGGAGACGACAGTCGGAAGGTGAGTGACAACGGCGATGTCTGACAGTTTAGGTTAGGGTTAGGTTTTTTAAAATTAGGGTTTTATATTTGGGTCGGGTTAGGATTTAGGTTGGGTTGTTTAAATGGATTTTGGGTCAGATGGGTTATTTATATTTTGGGTTATATTTGGGTATTGTAATGGGTTGGTTAAATATGGGTAATGGGTGTATGGTTTTGGGCTAAGGCCCGGACAAAATTAGGGTCTTACAACTGCCCCTCTTTTTCTCATTGTTGTGTAACAACAATAGAGAAAGACTAAGAATGACCCATTTTGTCTGGTCTGCTGGTCATCTTCCTTTTTGACGTATGTCTTCTTTCTTCGGTAGATATTTTTTCTCTTTGAAGCAGATCTTCTTTCTTGACTTGGTTGATACACCTTATCACTTTTGGGGAAGAAAAATCTTCACAATAGGGGTTGTCTGTTGGGGAAGCAAAATGAGTGCAACTTGTTGCATTATTGATGATGAGCTATTTCTTAAAGAAAATTCTGAACCGGCTGCAACACCGACGAAGAGGCAAGGTCTGCAAAATTTGATCCAGCTGTAACACTGACAAAGAGGCATGATCGGTGGATGATGGTTCTGATATCTGATCCAGCTACAACTCTCGAAGAGGCAGGATCAAAAGATTGAAAACGCAATTTGATTTTTTTCTTTTTCTTATTTGAATTTTTTTGTTTTTGTTTTTTGTTTTGCCCTCTTTTTTTGCTTTTTTTTACTTTTTTGCTCTTTTTTTCTTCTTTTCATCTTTGTTCTTTCTTTTTTTCTTTCTTTTTTTAGAATTTTTTTCTAACCATTGATAAAGATAAATAGTTGAAAGTCAGTAAATTTTGACCAAGCTACAACACCGACAAAGATACATGATCAAGATTTAGTGGATTTTGGTGTAGCTACAACACCATCGAAGAGGCAAGATCGAAAGTTAATAAATTTGGTTCAGCTACAACACCGACAGAGAGGCATAACTGAAAGTTAGATTTGACCAAGCTACAACACCGACGAAGAGGCAAGCTCTGAGAATTTGATCCAATTACAACTCTGGTGAAGAGGCAAGATTGGAGGGTTGGTTTTTGGGATCAAGCTACAATTCTGACAAAGAGGCTTGATCAGAATTTGGCAAATTTGGTTCAGCTACAACACCGACAATGAGGCGGAATCGAAAGTTTATAAAGTTGGATCTAAGCACACCATTAACGAAGGGGTAAGATCGTATTTAAGCACTTTGGATCCTACTACGCCATCAACGAAGATGCAGGATTGAATTTAAGCAACTTGGACCCCAACCACACCATCAACGGAGAGACATGATCGAATAACTATTTGTACTCCACTACACCATCAACGGAGAAGCAGAACACTAACTTAATCATACTACACCATCAACAGAGGAGCATGATTGGATAGCAGCCACTTGGACCCAGCCACACCATCAACGGAGGGACAGGATCGGAGAATAATTTGGATTCTACCACGCCATCAACAGAGAAGCAAAACACCAACTTGAACCCTACTATACCATGAACGAAGGGGTAGGATTGAATTTCAGCAACTTGGACCCCAGCCACACCATCAACAAAGGGACAAGATCGAATAGTTTGGATTTTACCACTCCATCAACGGAGAAACAGAACACTAACTTAAACTTACAACACCATCAACTGAGGAGCATGATTGGATAGCAACTTGGACAAAGGCACACCATCAATGGAGGGACAGGATCGAAGAATAATTTTGATTCTACCACGCCATCAACGAGAAGTAGAACACCAACTTGAACCCTACATCAACGTAAGGGCTAGATCTAATAACAGCAACTTGGATCTTACTATGCCATCAATAGAGGAGCAAGATCGGCGAATGATAGCAACTTGGACCCATCTACACCATCAGTGGAGAGATAGGATCGGATGATGAAAGTTGATTAACTATTTTTTCATTTTTATTTTTTTCTGATTTATTTTATTATTTATTATTTTGATTTTTTTTTTGATTTTTTTATTTTCATTTTCTTCTGTTTTTCAACTATAATGAAAAGGTAAATTTCGAGGAAAAAGTTTGGTCTAGTTGCAACACCGTCGAAGAGGCAAGACCTAGATAGGATTTGATCTGCTACACCACTAACGGAGAGACTAGATTAGCAAAATATGGGATCCGCTACACCACTGAAAGAGAAATAGGATCCAGATGGAAAATTTGATATGCAACATCACTAATGGAGGTAAGATCTACACTGAGTTGGCTTAACACCACTGATGGAGGCATGATTTGCAAAATGTTGGATAGCTACGCCATTAACAGCGATACAATGTCTGGGAAAAATTTTCTCTGTTACTCTATCTAAAGAGGGTAGGATCTGGGAAGAATTGTTTCTATTGGTAGGAGTGAGAATCCGAAAAATGTTGGTGTCTGGCACACCATTGTAGGAGTAATAAGATCCTAAAAGGGAAAAAATATTTGTTAGTAATTGTTTAAAAATTTATCGTTGATACCTTTTATTTAAATGTTTCAGCATTTTTTTAAGTGTGTTTGGCCTCCTTCAAGACTAAGGTTGACCGTCATGATTGCCCCTATGTTGAGGATGTTCGGTTTCTTCTTCAAACATGTTTATATGTACAAGCAAAAATGCATGCATGAATTCATCTAATTTTATGCCTGAATGCATGTGTCTATCCTAAATGCATGGTGACTTTAGTGTATGCACTTAATCTAAATGTATGATGTTGCAAAAATGATTCAATACAAGATGAAGGCACTAAATGCATGGATGTGACATGATTTTTTTTATTTTTTTGGCCCTCAAAGGGATGCCCCTGATTCCTCATTGGTCCTGTCAGGATCTTGGTCTTTTGTATGTGGCAGTGCCCTAACCTTTTCTTGGGTTCAATCACCTTTCCTTGAATCAGCTTTCATCTGGGTGCATGCCCCAAAATTTTGTTCGTTCTATGTCATCATCTGAAACTGCTCTTGTAGTAAATTTGAAACTTTGGAGCACTTTTGTTGCCCCCTAAGTTGGGTTCATAAGTTACATGTTGGTTCATGGCTGCTCATCACCTTCGGGTCACGTGAAACACTACCGATGATGGTGGTTGAGTAGACATTTTGAAATACAGAAGTTTGGCTCGGAAGCAAATGGTGGACCTTGACAGAGAATGCCCGCAGACTGGGGCCTTGTTAGAGGCACAGTGTTTGTAAAAAATGCGGAGAACGCTTTTGGACATGCCCCAAGACCAAACTCTTGTAAGTGTTCTGAATCAATCAACTTTTGCTTTGTTTGGAATTAATGGTTTGGGAAATCCTAAGGGCCAGTTTCAAAATTTTGAAATGCATGTAGATGCAAGGCATACGTTCTAAATGCAAAAGCATTGATTTAGACATGGCGTTCGTGGAATAACATCCACAACTATACGTGTATTACCCCAAATGTGGTCTAGGAGTATGACACTAATTCAACTATGTTTTAAATTGATTTGAGAAATCTTTGAATTAGATAATTAAATAAGTTAAGGACCTATTATGAAATTTGAATATTTTGTTAGCTAAATTGAAATGACTATCTTGAAAAGTTTTATTATTGATGATTTGCATGTAAAAATCAATGGAAGCTAAGGACTATAATAGGTGTCGTTTTGAGGAGAAAACATGTGGAAAAGGGTGAGGAAAGACTTGGTTGAGGTGGAGGAAAAATAACCAAGTTTGGTTATCATCTTACTCCTTCTCCCATCAAGACCGAAGTAATTAGAAAGCGAGGAAGTGTGAGAAAAATTTCATGGTAGCTTGAGAGTCAAAGCTTGGAATTGTTGTAATCTCTTTGATTTCTTTTTCGGGTGTTTTAAGGAGGAAGTAAGCCATTTTTTCCTTCTTCTAATTCAAGCTTTTATGATAAAATCATCTATGAATTTCCTATTGTGTTTATGTATTAATAGGATTGTTAGAACTTGGAATCCATACTATGAATTCATCCTTAGAATAATTGAAAGAAATTCATCTTAAGATGCCATGTTGTTGTGGAATTTTCGCATAGTGGTTTGGTTTGAATGGTTCGGTTATGAGCTACAAATTAATGAGAACTATAGCAGTTATTTGGTAATTGTTGTGTGTGATGTAACTAGGAATGGAATTCTGATAGTTGGATTATGCCTAATTTGAAATATGGTATATGTTATATATATGTAAACTTTGATTCAATTGGCATGGGACTGTTTCTATTTTACAATGAAATCAGGATACTTTAGGGACTGTTATGAATGGATATGGAATTATAGAGGACTGTTACGATACATATATTTATGTGAACATATGTAACTAGGGCTGTTATGAAAGTATATGAAATTATATGGACTGATTCGGGTAATTAAATTAGGGGCTGAGTATGTGAAGTACATAAGGTCGTCATGTAAGTCTAGGGACTGCTTTGAATGTGTTTAAAAATGTTAGGGGCTATTTTTACAATAATTCAGGACTGTTTTGAATAATTGAGTGCTGATTTTGGGATTAAAAACAGGGGGAATTGTTTTGTTAACTAGGCGGGTTGTTTGGTGCAAGTATGAGTATAAAATGGACTGTGCTGGTGTATATAAGAATGTATGATAATGTTGGGACAATTTTGAATCAACATATATGTATAATGGATTGTTTTTGAGTATAAAAATGTACATGTATGTAATCTGGACTGTTTGTATATACATATATGTATAGTGGACTGTTTTGTGTATATATGCAAGTATGTTGGACTGATTTGATGTATAAAAATGTGTATACATGTGTTATGGACTGTTTTGTTTAGTTAAGAACATTAATGGACTAATTTGTATGTATATATATGTATATGTGTGCAGTAGGAAGGTTGGTAAATTAATTAAATTGATGTTGATTATTTGTTATTTAATTTGAGGTACATACCATGATAAGGAAGTGGGTAATGGCATGAAGGCTAGAAAGGGGAAACAAATTAGGAGTATAATAAAATGTGGATTCAGGTATCCCGTAACTTCGGGATATCAAGTGAGTGTAGTTGCATTTGTTTCGGGTGACACGGAGTCACCTAGATCTTTACTTTTATAGAATTGTTGTCTTAAATGTTCAAATACGGATCGCATATGATCATTTTGCATAAGGCTCACATAGAGCATCTGGGATTGGGTTACATACATGGCATTGAAGTTTCATGGATAAGGTATGCAATGCATATGCATCATAAATGCATTGTATGCCATATTATGATGTTTAATGACTATTGAATTGTGGTACATTTTGTTTAAGCTTTGCTTTGAATTGGTATCGACCCTTAGTCCTTTGAAAGCATAAAATAAAAGAAACAATGTCATGCTTTAAAGTTATAAGAACTCACACTCTAAGGAGCTAAAAGCTCAGTTTATGCTATAAGATATTAAGAAAAGAAACAAGTAAGACACTTGCATCATAAGATACTCCTCCTAACAATAAAGCATAAAAGGTTTAAGTTGCCTAAACATTGGAAGTCCTTGGACACTTTAGCATGGTGCAAAGGTATAATTTGGGACTACGGTCTATGAGCTATGGCTCAAGGGTGACGACCCTATATATGAGATATATTGGCGACAGTAGGAGGTAACGAGGGAGATGATAAGGAGATTGGTGACAGTTGGTTGGATAGATGAGAAGTTGGGTTTGTTATGTTCTAACACTAGCCATTGCTATGTGCTTTGAGCTATGTGTAACTCGGACCAACAATGCTACCCATATTCAAATGTTATCCAAGGTAAATATCTTAAAAGATATGAACTCAGATACTAATCTTCGAATGGAAACTTTGATAAGCAATGTTATGAACTCGGATAAGCATCGTTATGATTTCGGAAAGTTGAATAAGAACTTCGATAAGCCTTGATAAGACTCTAGTATTGTAAGTTATGAACTCTGATAATTTCAATAAGAAATTCAAAAGAATTCAATTAAAACTCTGAAAGATTTTCGAATAAGATTCGGAAGATTATAAACCCTGATAAAGCTTCATAAGACAGGCCCCAATCATATTATAGTTAAAACTTGAGTATTTCATTGCCACTAATAAAAACTTTGAATTTATTACCTTTCCTTTTTTATATTAATATCATTGATTATTATGTTTTCATGGTTCACTACCTCACTTAGGCTATATCAGCCTAATGGATTCATTTCCATGCATATGCAAGTTATATGATTCTCTGCTTGGGTTGATCATGTTGAAAGTTTGCAAGTCACTGCCTAAATTTCCAAGTAGATTTAGATTTCCTTAGTTGAACTCCTGAGATGGTGGCATAGTGAATGTATATAAGGATATCAATAATATTGATGTAGCATCGCATTAATTACTGCAAAGTTTGTAAATGGCTTATCTACTTCTCGAAAAATGTTTAAGTAATTATTGTTGGTTGATCACTTTGATTAATAAGTAAATATCATAGAAGTATATATGAACTAGCTAAATGGATTAAATAAGACTAGCTTGTAGGAATGTGATAAATAGATGGAATGTAAGAAACTTATGTATGGGTATAAATGCTTGTTTGATTTTAGTTTGGTCAATTGTATGCTTGTTAGAATGCTTATATATGTTCCCTTGCAATAATTTGTATAACAAGTAAGATGTATCAAATGAACTTCTTGAATATCCTTTGGAAGAAGATATATGCTTTGTTAATACCTTAGTATATGTGTGTTCGATTGGTTTTCTATATACATATGCATGGCTGAAACATATTTATGTATATATGTACATGTTTTGTTTGAATAGTTGATGCCTTATTTGACAATAAATCTATGTCATGATATGCTAAGTTAATGCTTTATTTGACAAGTAACTCATGTTATGATATGTCTAATTACATGACTCATGTGTCAAGTAATTTATGTATTGATAATCTTTGATAAAGAGAAACCAAGAAAGTTTATAAGTTAACTCGATGAATTATTGTAATGTATTGCATAGCAAGTAATGTCTTTCTGTTGACTATTGAGCATCTAATTAGGTGGATAGATATGCTTGTTTCGATTACTCATGTAAAAGTATAATCACTTGTTTGAATGATCTTGGTTCTTCTTGTTCTTTAATGTAAGGCTACCTTGTTTGTTGTTGAATAATCTATGTAATGTGGAAATGTTTCTTGGATCACACGCATGTTTTCTTGATGTCTTATCAATTTGCATGTTTTGTTTCTTGGAGATTACATGATATGATATTGGACTGTAGTAACGTACCCGTGTATGAATTAAAATAAGTGATTTATAGAAGGGGTAGCTATATTAAGAAAATAGATGTTCCTATTGGATTATACATTAACGGTATTAAAAAGATATTGGGTTCCTAATCAATATAAAAACAAAGATAAAAGGGCACAAAACTAAATAACTAAAATCTGGAAAAGGACCAAATTAAAACAAAATAGAATAAAAGGGCAAAAACAAAATAAATGTGGAAAAAAAGAAAATAAAGAATACAGGGACCAAAAGTGCAGTTGGCCCTTGTACATTAGTTAAAACGTTGTTAAAGGGGAGGGACCTGGAGGGTGATTAACCCATTTTCGAGAAAGCATGGATCATCCCCGGGTCACCGCGCGGGTAAAGTGCCAAAACGACATCATTTTATGAGGGTCGGTTTAAAACAAAATAAGGGTTTATTTTTTATAACTGATTAAAATAAAAAAATAAACATAAACCTAAATCCTCTCCCTCAGCCATATGAGAGCGGCAACGCCTCCATCCCCCTTTTGCGCCGTTCACCGGTAGCTTAGCCTCTCGGTGGAGAAAAGAGGCTTCCAACAGCCGGTAGGTAAATCCTTAGTGGCAATCTAAGGTAGTGAATGTAGGCTTTGGTTAGAAAGCTGAACTACTCTAAAATCATCGTGTCAATTTTCTATATTTTACTTCCCACAACCATCACCCAAAGTACATCTTCTCCACCATTTGGCAACACAAATGGTTGAAGGAAATTGAGCATAATAATTGGTGTCAGAGCCTAGTCTCCATCAAAGGACTAACATCCGGGAGTAAAGATCTTTTGCTCAAAGTCTACCATTCAAGAAAATGGTAAGATTTGAAGAAGACTGCTCTATCTCGTGTCCTCCGCTCTTCGAAGGAGAAGTATACTTCCAATGAAGCAACATTATGAAGTATTTTATCAAATTTCTCGATTTTGGCATTTGGGATATCATTGAAGATGGATACTTGGAAGCTCCTAAGAAGAATAAGAAGCAAAGGAGAGCAAATGACATGAAGGCAAAGCTAAACGCCAAGGCCATGCACACTCTTCTTTGCGGAATCAATGAAGACGTTTCTAAGAAGGTATTCATATGCAAAAGTGCCAAAGAAATATGGGAGAAGCTTGAGAAACTCTATGGCAACAAGAAGGGAGAGAAGAATGATGATGCTTCATCATGTGCAAACCTCCTCTCAATCCCTAAGGTGGATAGTGTTTTGGCTCTCGATGAGCTCAAGGTATCCTCTAACTCTAATGATTCAAATTCCTATTCATTTGATGAGTTACAATATGCTTTCGATGAATTATTTTTGGAATTTGAGACCATGAATTCCAAATTTAAGAAATTGATTTCTAAACTTGAATTTGAAAATGATTTTCTTTTGAAAACAAAGTTGGATTTTGAAAACCAAAATGAAATTTTGAAAAATGATTTAGAGTTTTCAAAAACAAGCAATGGAGTTTTAGAAAAAGAAAACCTTGATTTGAAAGTTAATCTTGAAAGCTTAACAAAAGAAAAAGAAATTATTTTTAATAATTCATCCTATCACATAATGGCAAAATGCTCACATTGCCATTATCATGGTCATTCTTTACATACTTTTCCTATAAAGAAAAGAAAAACTTATAGGATTAGACAAGTATGGGTTCCTAAGGGAACTAAAGACATTGAAATTAATGTAAATGGATCCAAAGCAATTTGGATACCAAAATCCAAGTGAATGTCTCTTGTAGGTGTGTTGGAGCAATGGCAAGCAAAGCAAAGATATGGAAATGCTTTAGTCACACAAATGAAGAAGATAACCTCTATACTAATTCTTTATTTATTTGGTCATCTATTCTTTTATTTTTAAAGTCTTGAAAAAAAATGAATTTCATATGCTCTTAATTTGATTTTATCTTAAAATTCAATGTCTTTTAAGTGTCAAACATTTGAGCTAAATTTATTAAAATGGAATGCTTTGTTTAAGGGGGAGCTTTTTATTTTAAAAAAAATCTTATCTCCATTTTTATTTTACACCAACAATTGGTATTTTTATCATTTGGTACTTCAATTTTTCAACATTTGGTGTTTTGAACTTAATGAGATTTTAAATTTTGTTTGAAATTATTTTTCATATAACAAAAGGGTGGAGAGATAGGTTTGAAAAATTCAATTTCAAAAAGAAAAAGGGGGAGTCTTAAACATTTTTCACAAATATTCACTTTTCCTAAAATTATTTTCCTAAAGGGGAGCAATCTCAAAAATTATTTTTCAAATGTTTTCGTTACATCAAAAAGGGAGAGATTGTTGAGATATTTATTTTGATAAAACAAAGTGAAAAATATTTTTGGACTTGAAAAAATGTTGCAAAAAATTTAAAGTCCATTTAATTTGAAAATTATGTTTGAAAGCTTTTAAAAGTGTTTTTGACTCAAACATATATTTTCAAGTAATTTAAAAGTCCCCAACGACTAGTTTTCCAACGGCTAGTTTTCCAACGGCTAGTTTTTAACGGCTAGTTTTCTAACGGCTAGTTTTCCAATGGCTAGTTTTTCATTCCACACTATAAATACAAGCCAAAGACACTTGAAGAAGATGTAGAGAGAATATATCCAAGAAACATGATCAAGAGAATTTGAGTTTAAATCTTATTTCTTCATTTCTCTTGTACATATCTTAGAGAGTGCTTTAATTGTAAATCTTTTGTGCTCTTTCTTGTGAGCTTAATTTCTATAAACACCCACCTTGTGAGGTAGTTAGTTTACCAAAAATTCCCTTGTAAAAGGAGAGGTTCTAGTTTATCCTTAGTGAAACACTAGAGTGGTTCTATCTTAGCCAAAGAATCCAACTGCTAGTTTTCTGATGGCTAGTTTTCCAACAACTAGTTTTTAACGGCTAGTTTTTCATTCCACACTGTAAATACAAGCCAAAGACACTTGAAGAAGATGTAAAGAGAATATATCCAAGAAACATGATCAAGAGAATTTGAGTCTAAATCTTATTTCTTCATTTCTCTCGTACATATCTTAGAGAGTGCTTTAATTGTAAATCTTTTGTACTCTTTCTTGTGAGCTTAATTTCTATAAACACCCATCTTGTGAGGTAGTTAGTTTACCAAACAAATCCCTTGTAAAAGGAGAGGTTCAAGTTTATCTTTAGTGAAAAACTAGAGTGGTTCTATCTTAGTCAAAGAAAAAGATAGGGTTGTAAAGGTTGCCTCCTAAGCCTATGAAAAGGGGAATAATTCTTAGTGAATTGGTAAATCCTTAGTGGTATGCTAAGGTAGTGGATGTAGACTCGGTTGGGTAGTTGAACCACTCTAAAATCCTTGTGCAAATTATTTACTATTTTCATCAGTTTTAGCCAATTCATTCAGGAAGCAAAATCAACCATCTTGATGGTATTCGAAGATCGATTCGAGCGTGTTACAAGCCCAACAATTGGTATCAGAGCGAGGCTCAATCGAGAAGGTTTAACCATCTATTGAGGTGATACGACAAGCTCGACCAACCAACAAATCAATCGGTGTTCATGACGCAATCAATCGACAAGCCACCATTCTTCAACGACAAACATTATGCCTATTGGAAGAATAGGATGATGTACTTCATCAAGGCCAAAGATTATCGTCTATGGGATCTTGTTGAAGATAGACTCGTTCGTACCACAATAAAGAAGGCAAGATTAGATTGCGGAAGACAAGAAGAAGATGAAGCTTAATTGCAAAGCCTTACACATTCTATTGTGTGCTTTAGGCCTAGATGAGTATGCAAAAGTCTCTTCTTGTGAAGAATCCAAGGAGGTATGATACAAACTTGAAGTGATCCATGATGGTACAAATGAGGTGAATGAGGAAAAGTTTGGTCTACTCAACCTCAACTATGAGAACTTCAAGATGAACCCGAAAGAGGACATCAAAAGCATGTTCAACCATTTCTCCCAAATTGTCAATCAACTCAAAGGTCTTGGAGAGGAGATTTCAGAAGAAAAGCTCGTTTGAAAGTTGATTTATTCACTTTCTAAATCATGAGAGAGGAAGAAGACGACTATCATTGAAGCCAAAGATTTGAAGAAGCTCAAGATTGACGAGCTTGTAGGATCTCTTCTCACCCATGAGATGATGTTGCAACCCTTGAGAAGGGAGAAGGAGAAGAAAAGAAAAGAGCAAGGAGTTGATGTCAACATCATTGCTCTTCAATCCTCCACAAGCCACTAAAAAGAATCAAGTGAGGAGGAAAATAAAGATGAAGAGATGGCCTATATCTTCAAGGAATTTTCCCAATTCATGAAGAGCGAAATAGAAGAATCCAAACATGAATCGAAGAAGAAGATGAAGGATACCCCCAAGTGCTCTGAATACAAGAAGACGAGGCATATCAAATACGATTGCCCTCAATTCAACACAAAGGGATCATCTTCAAAGATAGCATATGTGGCAACATGGAGTGATGAAGACTCCATTGATCAAGATGATGTAGCCCACCTATGATTGATGGCCCTCCAAGAGGGAGAGATAGCGTCTAACTCATCTATTTCTAATTCTTATACTTTTGATGAGTTATAAGAGGCCTATGACCAATTGGTTTTTGAGTTCAAAGCTTCATTTTCTAAGAAAAAAAGTTGATTTCTAAATTGAAAAATGAAAATGATTTTCTTGTGAAAACCAATTTGGAATTTGAAAAAAAATTAAAGGATTTTGAACTTAAAATTTTGATTTACAAAATTTGCTTCAAAAGAAAGAAAAAAATCATCAAATTGAAGTGGATGATCTTAAGAAAGAAAAAGATTTGATTTCCAATAAAGTTCAAAAGAAAAAACAATTTTGGAAAATCAAACTTTTATGTTAAACAATCAAATTCCCCAAGATTTGTAAATGGTAAAATTGTAAAATCTATTTGGGTCCCTAAAGGATTAATTCTTTCAAAGAAAAAGGAAGACATTGAAAATGGATTCTAAAGCGGAATAAAATTTTTGAGACTAATGCCAAAGGATCCAAAGCAATTTGGATACCAAAAATTACTTGATTGTATTTTTGTAGGTGTGCTTGAGCCATTGATGATCAAAGTCAAACTTATGGAAGCTCTTGACACACAAGGAAGAACACTTGAAGAATGATGGCTTCACATCCTACCTTTGGTTCAAGTGTGGTAAAAACTACTTAAATTTTATTTGTTTTATTTATTTTAATTCAACTAGTTTATCATAATTGTTGGACTAACAATTGAATGATGCTTGAGTAAGGGGGAGCCAATTTTAAAACAAAACTTATTTTTGTCAAAAAAATTTACTCTCTATTGTTATTGGTATTTAAAATTTGAACCATTTGTGATATAACAAAAAGGGGAGAATGTTTTGAAAAATTGAATTTTCAAATGAATAAGGGGGAGCTTATAAGATTTTCAAAATTTATTTTTACTAAGGGGGAGAATCTCAAAAACAATTTTCAAGTTGGTTTTATTATATCAAAAAGGGGGAGATTGTTAGGATTTTTGTTTTGATATAATAATTGAAAAATAGTTTTGGACTAGATTGAAAATATTTCAAAAATGTTTTTAAGTCAAAACAACTTCAAAATAAGTTTGAGAAGTTTTTGAAAGGTTTTGGAAGTGTTTTAATCGTTTTAGAGTAGCCAAACTAAAGTTTTCAACATGTTCGTACCGAAACAGTTACACCCTGTATCGATACAGATAAGGGTTTTTTTCTACATGAAAATTCTATAACCGAAAAACCATATCGATACGCCCCTAGGTGTACCAATACGGGTAGAATCGTTTTGATACGCTTGTACATGTACCGGTCCTGGTTTCAACCACCCCATGACTATTTCCCAACGGTCTTTTAAATTGTAGGGCGTATCGAAATAGACTAAGGCGTACCGATACACTGTACTGATATGATATAAGGCGTTCCGATACACGCATCCAGAGTGGACATAACGGCTAGTACATGTACCGATACGGGTACACACATACCGATACAAAAGGCTACATAACTGCATTTACTGCGGGAAATAGAGTTTCCAATGGCTCCAATTCAATCCTAACAGTTTCCAACGGCTAGGAACTCAATTGGGAGTATAAAAGGGACCTTCAAGCTTCAACAACAACTAATGAACTTATTGTCAACAACATTATAATGAAGATTTGTCTTAGTGCTTAAATTTCCTATTTTTTTATAGACAACACTTGTGAGCTTAAATGTTTATACTTGCTCAAGTGTTTTAGGATTGGGTGACTGCTTCAATTGTGCAAACATCAACCTTGTGAGAGGGATTTTTAGTTTGCCTTGTTTTTCTCTTTGCAAAGAGGGTTTACTCAAGCTTTGGGGTAGAAGCTTTGAGTGTTGTAAATGTTTCCTCCTAAGCCTAGAAAAGGGGAAGAAATTCAAGAGTGAATTTAGGAAATCCTTAGTGGGAAGCTAAGGTAGTGGATGTAGGCTTTGGTTAGAAAGCCGAACCACTCTAAATCATCGTGTCAATTTTCTACCTTTTACTTCCCACAACCATCACCCAAAGTACATCTTCTCCACCACTTGGCATCACAAACGGTTAAACAAAATCGAGTCAATCAATTTATTTATGGTCTTTTGAACATGATTATATATCTTAACGTTATTTTTAGAAATTTTTACTAGGTTAAAATTCCAACGGGTCCACTCTAAAGCCCATTTAGACATGCACGCCTTACACACAACAAAACAACCACAAAATAAGATTAAATCAAATTTTATGAGTAAAAATATTTGATTATGGGCTTTTGAATATGATTATATACCTTAACCTCAATTTTAGAATTTTTTACTCGGTTAAAATTCCAACGGGTCCGCTATACAGCCCATTTAACATATGTACGCCTTAAATCCCAACAAAATGGAATAAAAATAACATTAAATCACATTTTATGAATTAAAATTTTTATTCAAAAGCTTTTGAACATGATTATACAGCTTAACCTCATTTTCAGAACTTTTTACTTGGTTAAAATTCCAACAGGTCCACTATAAAGCCCATTTAGACATGGCAACTTCAACTCCAACAAAATGGCCGAAAATAAGATTAAATCAAATTTTATGATTTAAAATATTTATTTATGGGCTTTTGAATATGATTATATAGCTTAACCTCAATTTCATAACTTTTTACTCGGTTAAAATTCCAAAGGTCCACTATAAAGTCCATTTACACATGCACGCCTTAAACCCCAACAAAACAGGCAAAAAATAAGATTAAATCATATTTATGACTTAAAATATTTATTTATAGGCTTTTGAACATGATTATATAGCTTAATCTCATTTTCAGAAATTTTTACTCTGTTAAAATTCCAACGGGTCAACTTTAAAGCCCATTTGACATGCACGGCTTAAAGCCAACAAATCGGCCACCAAATAAGATTAAATCAAATTTTATGAGTTAAAATATTTGATTATGGGCTTTTGAATATGATTATATAGCTTAACCTCAATTTTAGAACTTTTTACTCGGTTAAAATTCCAACGGGCCCACTATAAAGACCACTTAGACATGCACGCCTTAAACCCCTACAAAATGGCCTCAAAATAAGATTAAATCTAATTTAATGAATTAAAATTTTTATTTATGGGATTTTTAACATGATTATATAGCTTAATCTCATTTTTAAAAAATTTACTTGGTTAAAATTCCAACGGGCCCACTGTAAATCTCATTTAGACATGCACGCCTTAAACCCAACAAAACGGCCACAAAATAAGATTAAATCAAATTTTATGTTTTAAAATATTTGATTATGTGCTTTTGATTATGATTATATAGCTTAACCTCAAATTTAAAACTTTTTACTCGGTTAAAATTCCAAAGGGTCCATTGTAAAGCCCATTTAGACATGCACGCCTTAAACCCCAACAAAAAGGCCAAAAAATAAGATTAAATCAAATTTTATGAATTAAAATATTTAGTTATGGGCTTTTCAACATGATTATACAACTTAACCTCAATTTTAGAACTTTTTACTCTGTTAACATTTCAATGGGTCCACTGTAAAGATCATTTAGACATGCACACCTCATACCCCAACAAAACGAGCTCAATATAAATAAATATTTATTTATGGGCTTTTGAAAATGATTATATAGCTTAACCTCTTTTTCAAAACTTTTTACTCGGTTAAAATACCACCTTGTTTATATTGAGCTCGTTTATTGAACACGCTCGTCTTCGGCTTGCCGATGCAGATAATTTTAGTATTCATTTTGTTCCCACGGTGGTGAACAATGTTGTCCACACTCTTGACTCTAGGGCTATGAGGTCTATATCGTCCACCTTTTTTGGTTTGGATTATCCTGATTATCTTTATTCCTTTGTAACTAATGAGATTATTTCTCATCCAAGTTAAGATATTTGGGTACTCTTTTCCCCGTAGTTGCTCACTCGGGGCCTCTTGGCCACGCGTGACTTTAGAGGGGTTTTTAATGAGGCCCACCTTTCTTCAAAAAAAATTCCACCTTGTCCACTATAAAGACCATTTAGAATACACGCCTTAAACCCAACAAAATAGATGAATAATAAGATTAAATCACAGTTTATTAATTAAAATATTTAGGCATGGTCTTTCGAACATGATTATATAGCTTAACCTTATTTTCAAAAATGTTTACTCGGTTAAAATTTCAGCGGGCCCACTATAAAGCCTATTTAGACATGCACGCCTTACATACAACAAAACGGCCACAAAATAAGATTGAAAGGAATTTTATGAGTTAAAATATTTGATTATGGGCTTTTGAAGATGATGATATACCTTAACCTCAATTTTAGAACTTTTTACTTGGTTAAAATTCCAATGGGTCCACTCTAAAGCCCATTTAGACATACGCACCCTAAATCCCAACAAAACTAAAGAAAAATAAGATTAAATCACATTTTATGAATTAAAATATTTAGTTATGGGCTTTTCAACATGATTATATAGCTTAATCTCATTTTCAAAATTTTTTACTAGTTAAAATTCTAACGGGTCCACTATAAAGCCCATTTAGACATGCAAGCCTTAAACCCCAACAAAATTTCCGCAAAAGAAGATTAAATCAAATTTTATGATTTAAAATAGTTATTTATGGGCTTTTCAATATGATTATATAGCTTAACCTCAATTTTAGAACTTTTTACTCGTTAAAATTCGAACAGGTCCACAGTAAAGCCCATTTAGACATGCACGTCTTAAACCCCAACAAAACGGCCAAAAAATAAGATTAAATCACATTTTATGACATAAAATATTTAGTTATAGGCTTTTGAACTTGATTATATAGCTTAACCTCATATTAAATTTTTTTTACTCTGTTAAAATTCCAACAGGTCTAATGTAAAGCTCATTTAGACATGTATGCCTAAAACCCAACAAATCGGCCACAAAATAAGATTAAATAAAATTTTATGAGTTAAAATATTTTATTATAGGCTTTTGAATATGATTATATAGCTAAAACTAAATTTTAGAATCTTTTACTCGGTTAAAATTCCAACGGGTCCACTATAAAGCCTACTTAGACATGCACGCCTTAAACCACAACAAAGTGGCCGCAAAATAAGATTAAATAAAATTTAATGAATTAAATATTTATTTTTGGGATTTTGAACATGATTAGATAGCTTAACCTCCATTTCAAAAAAATTTACTCGGTTAAAATTCCAACGGGTCCACTATAAAGCCCATTTAGACATACACATCTTAAAAGGAACAAAATGGGCATAAAATAAGATTAAATCAAATTTTATGAGTTAAAATATTTAATTATGCGCTTTTGATTAAGATTATATAGCTTAACCTCAAATTTAGAACTTTTTACTCGGTTAAAATTCCAACGGGTCCACTGTAAAGCCCATTTAGACATGCACGCCTTAAACCTCAACAAAACGACCAAAAAACAAGATTAAATATAATTTTATCAGTTAAAATATTTATTTATGGGATTTTGAACATGATTATACAACTTAACCTCAATTTTAGAACATTTTACTCTGTTAAAATTCCAACGGGTCCAGTGTAAAGCCTATTTAGACATGCACGCCTTAAACCTCAAAAAATGGCCAGAAAATAAGATTAAATAAAATTTTATGACTTTAAATTTTTATTTATGGGCTTTTGAACTTGATTATATAGCTTAACCTTATTTTTAGAACTTTTTACTCGGTTAAAATTCTACCTTGTCCACTATAAAGCCCATTTAGATATACACGTCTTAAATCCCAACAAAACGGACAAAAAATAAGATTAAATAACATTTTATTAATTAAAATATTTATTTATGGTCTTTTGAACATGATTATATAGCTTAACCTCATTTTCAAAAAAAATTACTCGGTTAAAATTCCAACGGGTCACTATAAAGCCCATTTAGACATGCACGCCTTACACACGGCAAAACTGCCACAAAATAATATTAAATTAAATTTTATGAGTTAAAATATTTGATTATGGGCTTTTGAATATGATTATAAACCTTAACCTCAATTTTAGAACTTTTTACTCGGTTAAAATTCACGGGTCCTCTCCTCCGTCATGCTCCTCCAATAGCATCTCGCCTCTCCCTTTGGTTGATGCTAGATTCTCGTGCCTTCTGTGGTTTTTTGGGTACGAATCAGCTTTGTGCTGCTGGACCAAGCAATCTTTCCCACCATTCAGGTATGCCACTTATCCTTTGAGATCGAGAAGAGAGCATTTTCATACACACTCTCAAATTTTCAGGTTCTAGCTATTGTTTTTACAATGGTTTTTACATATCCATATTATTCACCTATAATTTTCTTTACATCCATTTTCTTATCAACTGTGCATCATTAATCCTTTTCAAACTTTTTTGGTGCCCATAATATTAGCCTTCAATTCGTTCCTTACTATTTTCAAGCATATCATTTGTTTTTCAACTTTTTACCATCGCTGCATTTTTTTCAAAGGTATCCACAATATCTTTTTAACGGTTGCATTTTCTTCATCCAACTTTACTATACTAATTTTCATGTACCAATTTAATCATTTGCCATCACATTAGTTATCCATGACTTTTTCTATTAAAATTACACTTTTCACTATTAGTCATACCTTCAAAAAATGCTTCTACATCCATCTCTATCTCCTTTATGGAAAAGAAACTATTAGATGCCCTTTGGTATCTAAATCTATTGTCTCAATCGGGCAAATGTCCTGGTCTCATTAGCCTTTGTTCTCAAAAACTATCCATGAATCTCATAATGATCATTCATATATCCAAAGAGGTCTTATTTTATTATTATGGATATCCACTAATGATTCAATTTCACCATTATGGCAATTTCCATCAACACATAATATTATACTTCTCCATACTAAATTATTTAATGCCTCAATCGGGAATCACACACTTCATTTAGTATTTCAAAAAGGCGGTATCCTCATTTGGTTACTACCATATAACCAAATCTTACCATACTCAAAATTTCGATTCATACACAAAATTCCATCCCCGAACGATAACATTAAAAATATTCTTAATAACACAATGGAATTCATAATTTTCAAACTCAATCTCAAAAAGGAATTATTTATTTATGGACTCTGTCAACTTTTCAAACCTTACAATATTATAATTTAGTATTAACTAAAATAGTCACTCACTCTATAATATAATAATAATAATCAAATTAATTAATCTTTCAATGAGTATCCATAAGGACATTTTTCTACTATGGTCACTATTATATGACAAGATTTTGATAAGCCCACAATTATAATTTTTACATATAGTCATTTCCTTTAACAAAAAAATACCAAATTGTCTTATGATACTAAAGGAATCCTTAAGGACCATATACAATCTCCAATAGAAATTATTCCATTATGGACCCCTACTTATACTCAAATCATCCCATACTTACCATCACCATTAACACATACCGTAGCTACTAATTTCGAAATCCAGTTTTGTACCAACTCCCAATTTTACTTCCAAATGTCTCTCCCTATTTATAAACTTACCTTTCATAGATACAAATCTACTACTCAAAATAAGGAATACAATTTCCAGGATTCATACCATATTTTACAACTTATTATCCTACTTCATAGCTATAATGTTTGCACTTTTCCATTATAGGACCCAATATTTCTTTTAGAATTTCTCTTAATCATTTGAGAATCCCAAAATTTCCCTCATAATTTTCCTATATACCGTTCCATATTAACAATATCTTCTCGCACTCCTATTTTATCTTTTTCTAATAGTATCGCTTCCGGTTTGACTTATATTTCTATTACCAATCTTTATTTTGATAACCTTACTTACCCTTTTATACGCTTCCTTACATTTATACATTCAAGGAATATTTTCCCTATTCCTCAAACATCTCTTAACTACAATTATAAATTTCATTTATACACACAGATTTCTTCAGTCGTTCTATCATTTCCCATTCACCTTTCAAATATTCTCTCATTAATTAAAAACTACTTCCATATTAATTATCTTTACCTTATCTTATACTTCCGATTTTATTCTCTTTCTATTAAAGTAATTCTCAACACTATTAGTAATACTTCCAATAAACTCTACAACATCCATCTCCATTTCTTATATGAAAAAGAAACTACTAGATGCATTTTGGAATTTAATACTCTCTTTCAACAACTAGGAGAGCTCACCCCTGAAGAACAATGTGTGATTTTCACCCCAACGCTGAATTGGGAAACCACCAGTGAAAATAGCAAACTTCTTCTTATCGGGAAGATAATATCATCCAAGCACATTGATGATCAAGCAGTAGCTTGAGTTTTTCATGGCATATGGAAAAAAGATAAAGTGGAGTCCATTTCAATCCTGAAACCGAACTACTTCCAAATGAAATTCTCTGATGAAGTAAATCAAAATGACATCCTGAAGAGAGGCCCCTGGACCTTCAAGGATGAGTGGCTTGCCCTAGCTCCATTCGACCCAAAAATCAACATTGATGATTAAACTTTCACGAAGATGAATATCTGGGTACGCATACATAGTATTCCAACTGTCCTGATTGACAATGAAAAAATTGCTCATCAAACTGGCGGTTCAATTGGATCCATTATAGGATCAGTTCTTAAAACTGACACTCGTCGCACTGATCAAAATATGGTTGACTACCTTCGAGTAGGAGTCATTCTCGACGTTACCAAGCCCCTTCGACGCTGTGTTGCCATTCGAGGATCCAGACCAAAACCAAAAATATGTCTACTACAATACGAGAGACTTCCCTCTCTATGCCATGGTTATGGTCTCATTGGCCACTTGGTGGGCTTTTCCCCAACTTTCAAACCTGAAGCATCTACTAATATGCCATGTGGAGATTGGCTCCGCTATATTCCACTAAGAAATCAAGACATCTCTTTATGCTCTAAGGGGCGAATCAGATATCATGATGACAATTCCAATACTGGTAAACAATCAATTATTATTATTTTTTATGCTTCACTATACACAAATCTTAATTTAATTTTTCTACCTTCAGATAAAGGTAAATACACACCATCTACATCGCATGAAGATGCTAAGAAGGAAAATGATGAAGGCTCATTTCCCCCAAATCAACATGATAACTCCATGGACGATGAATCCTTTAGCAACATTCCCGGAGATGCGGCGGCTGCTGTTGCCAATCTTGGTGTCCACTCGCCTATTGCGACAACTATCGCGGTCACTGCTGCTATTGATCCTGGCACTCAATCACCTATTGCAATTAGTGAAGATGCTGCTGTCCAAGCTGCTACTATCACCACCGCACCAATTGCAGACAAAAATACAGCAGTCACTGCTGCTACTTTGACTGACATAGGCCTAAATGATGCAGCTGTGAGCGCTAAAACATTGAATCTAATTGCTGTTGCTCCAATCAATGTGCTTCCAACCAAGGGAAGTAGTTCCAAGGCCACAGTAAATCTAGAACTTGACAAAGAAATGGGTAAGTCATTCCTACCAACATCATCTATGCTCTTAGAATTCGATGATTGGTTATCTAAGGAGTCACCACCACCTGCAGTTTCTAACAACAAAGAATTAATGGTTTCGACCCCTCGCGGAACCAAAGATGCTCCCCTATGAATGATGCTATCAAGCCCAAGAGGTTGACGTTCAACCCCGCCGAGGGAAATGATTCTTGTACGTTGGAATTGTCTGGGTCTTGGTAAATCCCAGGCAGTTCAAGCTCTAGGTCAAATTGTTAGAAAGTTTAATCCTGATGTTTTATTTCTTAGTGAAACCCGTCTTAATAAATTCTAATGTGAACGTACTTGCATCACCCTTAATATGCAATGATGTTTTCCTATAGAAAGTAGTCCATCTTGCTCCGGATTGGTATTACTTTGGAATAATAAAATAAAAGTTGATTTGCTCTCATACTCGAATCATAATATTGATACTGTTATCCATGTAAACAATTCGCAATTCCATTTCACAGGCATCTACGGCTATGCTGAAACATCTCAAAACATTAAAACTTGGCAATTAATTGATTCTTTAAACTTCTCTTTGAACCTCCCTTGGCTAATTGGAGGAGATTTTAATGAAATATTCTCTGACAATGAAAAACAAGGGGGTTTTCGTCGAGCACAATCACAAATCAATAACTTTAGAGATTGCCTACTTCGCAATAATTTGTTTGATTGCAAACCGACTAATGGTTGGTTTACTTGGACTAAATTGGGTCCTCGAACCCCTACCATTCGTGAACGACTTGATCGATTTGTTGCTAATCCAGCATGGTTTAATGTTCATACTACTTATTGAGCCACATCCGAATTCCATGTAAAATCGGACCACTGTTTTATTATCATGGATACTAAATACATCGACAATCACCAATTTATGTCCAAAGATAACCATTTCCGATTTGAAAATTGTTGGGCTAATAATGCAGAGTGTATTTCTATTGTTCATACTACTTGGGCCACTAATCATGGCTCCACTTTAGATAAAATTTAAGCAGTATGATCCAACCTTAAGGAATGGCAATCGTACCAAAGATTCACTACTTCTGGTCGTATTTCAGAACTTAACAAACGAATTAACTCTAGTCTGAATTGTGGATTATCTCCAGCATAAGTAGAAATTTTCCTTGTAGCGAAATCAGAGCTTAATCACCATCTTACTGCTCAAGAACAATATTGGGCTCAACGATCCTGAGTTTCTTGGCTTGCCCATGGTGATAAAAACACCTCCTTCTTCCATGCCCGTGCAAATGGGCGTCGAAAGAAAAATAGAATTAAAGGCCTTATTGATAATAATAACACCTGGAAGGAAGATAAGAAATACATAATGGAAATAGTGGTTGGCTACTTCCAAAATCTCTTATCATCTTCCAACCCCGATATTTCTCTTCATATTCTCAATAATATTACAACCTCCATTACCCCTGAAATGGATGAGGCTTTGACAAGGCCCTTCACTTTGGAAGAAATCATTCACGCCTTTCAAGATATCGACCCTAGGAAAGCCTAAGGCATTGATGGTTTACCTAGTGGCTTCTACCGTCAACACTGGGATATAGTGGGACAAGATGTTATAAATCTATGTCTTGACCTCTTCTTTGGGAGAGCAGACATGACTGATATTAACCGCACAATCCTAGTTCTAACCCCAAAGTCAATGAACCAACTACTATGAGACAATTACGTCCCATTAGCTTGGAAAAAGGAAGTTTTTATGAGATAATAGAGTTTATTTCCCTAATATGGAAATATAGAATTTTTGGAATAAATCCAATAGCTCTAAAAGGGTAAAATCGCAGTAGAAGTATTTTATGGATATCAATATATCGGATCGAATTGAAATTTTAAAGACAATTCTAAAGGTTACGGAAAATTCATAAAATATTATTTTATGAATATTTTATAAATGTTAGTAGGATTCTAACTAGATATAGTTAGAATATGATGGAGTGGTTATAAAGCTCAAAGAAAGAAAATTTAGAAATCGTATTGAGTGAAATTTGAATATTTGTATAGAATAAATGCCATAAATAAAAATCTAGGATATTTTGGGACATGGACGGTTGGATTGGAGCCAATTTGGTTCAATTTTAATGGAATGGTGATTTTTAAGTCTTGTTGTAAATAAAGTCTAGTTGAAGGGCAAATTGGACATTTTCCATGGATGGCATTTTTGAAATATTTTGAAACATTGAGGGAAATTTTGAAAGGTGAAAAACACATGGATTTGATCTTGGCCATAGATTTTTGATGAGATTGAATCTTGGCCATTAGATTAAAAGGGTAAAATAGTAATTTCACTATGTAAAATGAATTAAAAATTCATTTTATTTTTAATCATGTGGATTTATTTAAAAGATGAAAAAAATATCATTTTGTTCATATAAGGGCTGTTCGAATAGTAAGAAGAAAAGATGGAAAATACCAAAATTTTTCCAAGTCCATTTTCAAGGCTTTTGATCAAGAATTCAAGCAAAGTAGTTTAAGGTAAAGTAATCTACTCTTCATTCTCTATACTTTGATAGTAAAATTGCATGGAATTATGAATTTTAAGTTAGGGATTAAAGAGAGAGAAATTAAGGTTTCATGGAATTTTGTAAGAATTGATGTAGTAGATGATGAATTAAGCTTAGTTTTGATAAAAACAAGCTTGAAATCAAGTTAATTTCATGTTGGAAGTTATAAACCCTAATCTTGAAATTAAGGGATTTATTAGGGGCTTGAGAATTGATTATGATATTTAAGGATTTGAGTTGTTTGAACCTTTATGTTGATGTTAGAAACTTAATTTTGATGTTAGAATAAAGAATTTCCCCAAATGAATTTGTTGGGACCATTTCGAAAAGATTGAGAAAATTAGGGGAAATTATTGAAAATTTTATTTTTACATTGGAATGGATGCGTTGTGATTGAAATGGCTTGAATTGATGATTAGGGATCAAAATGAAAAATTTTGAAAGATGAAGGACCGATTCGGCAATTTAGGAAAAAAATAGGGATTGGTCTTGAATTTATGGAAATTTGATAGAATTGAAGATTTGAGTATGTTATGAAAATAAAGGGGTTGAAATGACAAGAAAGGGAAATTTAAGGACCATTTCGAAAATAGAGAATTTAGTGAAGGACCAAGTTGAATAAAGTTGAAAGTTGAAGGAAAATTTATAAGGATGTTAGAAATAAATAAATGGTTAATTGTACATGAATTTATGTACAAAAGTGAAGTAGTGACTAAAATGTCACTTTTATAAAGTTTGAAGACTAAAAAGGTAATAGTCCAAAATGAGTGATTAATTATGGAAATTGTTCAAATTAGGCTCGAACAATTGTTTAATGTTCAAAATGGTCAGTAAAGGCCTAGGGACCATTTCGGCAATGATGTAAAGTATTGGGAAAATTTTCAGAAAAAAATTTATATTTGAATAGTTATGTTTAAGAATCAAGTTAGCAATGTTAGATTTAAATTTATCGCAAGAAAAATGATGAATATGCTCGATTGGCCTTATACACTTCTGTTCTAAAAGAGACCGAAGGAGAACCAGTGATAAAAAGAAAGATAAGAATCTCGAGTAAGCTTAGTGAGGCATACTATTCATGGCTCAGATGAGTGCATTTATATGTTTTAAAATGCAATTAGGAAGACTTGCGAATAGTCGACCTTAAATTAAAATGATACTGCATTATTTGTACGAAGCTTGACTTGTTGCAAACTTCATGTAGAATATGAGGTAAAAATTTTATTCTGCATAATGGCAATGCATGTCTATACATGGAATATGAATATTAATAACAAGATAATACATGATACATATGTTATATGATTACATGATACATGAAATGTTATTTATATGATGATCTATGTTTACCATGAACATTTATGATGAAGCATGAAACAAGAAATGTTTATTTATATGATTGATTTATGATAAAAGAATCATGTCACGTATATGAATCATGTTACGTATATGAAACATGTCATGAATATGAACCATGCTATGTATATGAAATATGTCAAGTATACAAATCATGCCACATATATGAATCATGACATGTACATGAATTATGCCAAGTATACAAGGTATGTCACATATATAAGAAATATGCTATGCATATGAATCATGCCATGTATATAAATTATGTTACTTATATGAATTATGCCATGTATATGAATTATGCCATGTACACGTATCATGTTATGTATATGAATAAAAACACGCATATGAATCATGTCTCGTATGAAAATCATGTCATGCAAATGAAATATGGCAAATATAAGAATCATGTTATATAAATGGATCATGCCATGAATATGAATCATGCTATGTATACGAATCATGTTATGTATGTAATCATGTCATGTATGTGTATCATGTTGCTTATGTGAATTATACCATGTATATGACTTGCTTTATGATGATAGAGTACTGGAACCATGACTAATTTAGGAATTTATAACATGCACATGAATATCTAGTGACTATGGAAACCTCAAAAGTACTATCTTATCTTAGGTAAAGAACTTAGTACGATATCATGTGATAAATATTAATTCACTTTATGTTTATTAAATAAGATTATTGCCTCACTAAGTTCATACTTAGAGTGTGTTATTTCACACGTGGGTTCTCCCAAGTAGAATGACAAGAAGGAGCTATTAATTTGGAAAAATCAAGTTACATTAGTAATCACTGTACGTACATCTTAAATTATAAGTTTGATGTCTAGTGGGCATGTACATATATGTAGTGGATTTAAAGAGACAAACTGTTTTGTAATCTCAATTTTATAATATGTTTATGCACTATTACAAATGTATGGATATAGAAAATGGTTTACTATAAGTAGTTATATTTTTTATATAGTTAAGAATAGTTTAACCCTAATCGCGTAGAAGTTTTAAAATCAAGAAAGGGTCTAGGTAGGGTACATAGTTTTCTCCCTAAATTAAATTTTTATTTCAATAACACATTTATAAATTTTATAAAATAATTCAGGGTTAAAACTAGCTGCTATAGACTAACGTAGTTTTTAAATCAAAACCGAGAAAGGGTTAAACTATAAGATAAAGTTAGTATAAAAAAAATTCAAGTCAAGTTTTCTTAACAACTTTGTAACATTTTTAGTGTATATTCGGTCTAGAGTATACGTTACGGGTGTTGCATTTATTGGTATCAGAGCCAGGTTTAGCCGATTCTGGAGGTTAAACCGGGTCAAAAGAGACTTGTTATTAAATACATGCCCCAAGGATGGCAATGTTAGTGATGTACTACCGTGTAACTTGATTATGTTCCTTAATAATATGAATAAGTTTCAGTAGAAATAGATGATAATAAGTATTGATGGACGACAATAAATGTTTAATTATAGGAATCAAGAGAAGAAAGAAGAATGTTTAAAGTCAAGTATGCTGGCAACTAGTTAAAAGAAAAATGTTGCAGCAGTCCTAAGTTTGAATAAGGTACTCGTACTGTTTATGAGTACGAGTTAGATTTTAATAGACTAAGTCGGTACGCAGTTAAATGGATGCCAATCAAAAGGTCTCAATGTGAATGGTTTATAGAGAAGCTTCGTCCAGGGCCCAAGGAGATTATATTGGGCATGAACTTATCAAACTTCCAAGAGGTTGTGAATAGAGCGAAGGCTATGGAGAGAACCTATACCTATTTTAATTGATTCGGGTTTGATTAATATATATATTGGTTCTAAGATAATAGCACGAAGAGAGGTTCATTAGAAAATTCAAGGAATTAAGTTCCAGTAGATTTAATGGAACTTCCATTCCATGAAATTGAAGTCATTCTTGGAATGGATTGGTTATCTGTATATGATGTAGATGTGAAATGTAAGAAGAAAAGGTTAGTATTTCAAGGACCCGATGGTTTTGAAATAACCCGGTGGAAGAAAGAACTGATTGTTTACAGTCAGTAATTTCTGTAACGACAGCTCAAAGGCTGTCATACAATGGATGTGAAACATGTTTGGTTTGTATGGAAGATACGCAAAAGTTACTAAAAAGATTGAAGACATTCCGACTGTAAAGGAAATTTCCTGATATATTTCTGAATGAGTTATGAAGATTACCTCCGGATAGGGAAATATAATTTGGGATTAATGTTTATCCTAAAACTGAGTCGATATCAATGGTACTATATAGGATGACACCAACTGAGTTAAAGGAACTAAAGGCTCAATTGCAATAATTGCTAGACCGGGGTTATACTCAACTGAGTGTATCACTATAGGGGTGCTCTGGTGTTATATGTAAAGAAGAAAGAGGGTTCCCTACAATTATGTATAGATTATCGACAATGAAATAAAGTAACCATTAAGAATAAGTATCCCCTATCAAGGATTTATTTGATCAGTTTAAAGACACAGTAGTACTTTTTTAAAAGATAGATCTTCGATCAGGATTATTATTAGCTCAAGATCAAGGAAGAAAATGTATCAAAGACAGGATTCAGAACTCGTTATGGACATTACGAGTTTCTGGTAATGCCTTTTGGACTGACGAATGCCCTCGCTGCATTCATGGACCTGATGAATAGGGTATTCCAACCCTATTTGAATCAGTTTGTTGTGGTCTTCATAGATGATATTTTGGTTTATTCGAAGACCGAAGCTGAACATGACTACCATCTTCAAGTGGTACTACAAACTTTAAAAGATTAGTAGCTTTATGCTAAGCTTTCTAAATGTGAGTTCTAGTTGTCAGGAAAGTTTTGAAAGATTAAAGAAAGTTTTAAGTGAAACACTAGTTCTAATTCAACTAGAACCAGAAAAAGAATATACTCTGTACAATGATGTATTTCTTTATAGTTTAAGTTGCGTGTTGATGCAAGAAGGTCGTGTCATAGCTTATGCATTAAGGTGTTCAAAATTTATGAAAGGAACTAATCAACACATGATGTGGTTATCGATGAACCTGGGAAAGTTAGATCTAATGACTGATACTTTTAGCCAAAAGACATTGTCTGAAGGACAAGATGGTTCCTTAACAGTAGAATGTCAATTAAAGTAAACTATATTGGATCAATTCAAGGATTTGCAGTCTATGGATGAAAGATGTCTTGAAAAGAGGAGATAAGTTGAAACTAGGAAAGTACAGGATTATGAAATTAAGTCAAATGGTTGATTATATTACTGAGGTAAACTATATGTTTTCGAGAAAGTTTGCTTACTTTATTTCAGTTTGAATGGATTATTCACTGAATAAATATGCAGAACTTTATGTTCGAGAGATACTAAGACTACATGGTGTCTGATAAGTGTTCAAAAGTACTATTTTTTTTTACCCTTTTTACTCATATTATTGTTAGACTTAGGCTCATATTAGTTGCATAGTTAGCCATTCATGCATTAATCCATGTTTCCTTCAATCGTTGAGCTTGATTACATAACTTGGTGATTTTTGTGTGTGTATGTGCAGGATCACTTGCCAAAGGATATGCCGAGCTAGTTGCCAGGGCAGTGCATGAAGGAGACGCCGAGCCAGTTGCCATGGCATTTGTCGACAAAGACCAAAAGCAATATGGATGTCGAAATTCATGACTTTACAAGCCCAAGATGACATGGAGCAAGACCCAAGCCCAAAGGAATTTGATTGCCATGCAGAGATTAAAGAAGAGTTAAATTCCAAGAAGATAGGAGAAGTTCTAATAGGAATAAAATTATAATAAAGAATTATATTCTTTAAAGATAATTTAATTCCAACTCAAACTCCTCCTCAAAGAAGGACTTTGGCCTACCCTATAAATATCAAGGAGATTTCGACAATTCAAGGGGGGAGAGCAAGAGGGAATTTCGACAACTCCAAGAGAGGAAGCAAGGGGAATTTTCGGCAAGCATCTAGGGCAAGGAATTTTCGACAAGCTTCATCTTTTCTTCCTTGTTCGATTGGGTTCATGCTAGGGATTGTTTATCTTGTGTTTCTTTGGAACCTAGCCATGAACTAAATTTACTAGGCTATGGTTATTGTGTTTTGTGGTTGTGAGAAACTATTGGTTTTTGTTTAGGTAATAAGAGTTTGCACTTTTTTATTTCAAGGTTTATTCATTCTTGGTTCTTATTATTGTTTGCGAGTGAATTGGGAGAGGATCTCGTGATTTCATCCATTTATCTAATATCGGGAGAGTTAGATTCAAGAAACGAATGAATATGATCTTTATGCAATCCAATGATGGTGAAGATTAATCCGGCTTAGGAATAAGTTAAGGATTTCAACGGCTAAGAGGAGCGCAAGATTGGTTGTTGTTCACCCTTGATTCACGCAGGGATGTATTATCAAGGCATGCACAAGTAGCTAGAGTTTCGACTTAGGGATAAGAAGAAACCATTGAAGAACGCTCCGCCGAACCTTGAAGTTGCTGCCCAGTCGCCCAAGTAGTTGCCCAACTAGTCGCCCAAGCAACCATCAATTAGTTGCCAAGGCAACCCCGTTGTGCAAGTCGCCACGGCAACTGAGTTGCCCGTGCACTCTTTTACCAAGACAATCCAATCGGCTATCACACCTCAACTCACGATAACCTAGCCTATCTCTCTCAATTGAATTCATCTTTTCTTTTACTTATTTGCCTTTTAGAATAATTGAAACTTCTATAATCTATTACTTGTGTTTTTACTTTTTACAGTGCAAGAAACTAGATTCTTGAAGTGGCACCAATCCCTGTGGAGACGATATCTTTTATACTATAACTTGCGACGTGTATACTTGCACATTTGCGTAGCACTTATTACGCGCAACAGTGTCTCAGCATCGATAGTGTCAGACAGAGACCCAAGGTTTACTTCAAGGTATCGGGGTATGTTAATTCAAGCTTTAGGTACTAAATTAGATTTTAGTATAGTTTTTCATCTGCAAACAGATGAGCAATCTGAGCGGATCATACAGATTCTGGAGGATATGTTATGAGCTTGTGTAATTTAGTTAGCGGGATCATGAGAAAAGTACTTGCTCTTAACCAAACTTGCTTATAGTAATAGTTATCAAAAAAGTATAAAGGTGGAATATGGAAGAAAATGTCAAAATTCTCTTAATTGATCTGAGTTACAAGATCGAAATATGTAGAATAACTCAAACGTTGGAGGAGTTGAATTAACATAAGACATGGAGGATAAAGTAAAGATTATTCAGCAAAATTTAATGGCTGCTGTGGATTGACAAAAAGGCCTATGCAAATAAGAAGAAAAATGATATTGAATATGAAGTTAGAGAAAAAGTGTTTCTAAAGGTTTCTCTTTGGAAGAAAGTACTAAGGTTCGGGCGGAAAGAAAAGTTTAGTCCCAGATTTATTGGGCTATATGAAGTTTAAAAAGAGTTGGACCAGTGGCTTACCAACTGGCACTACCTCTAGATATAAGTAAGATTCATTATATGTTTCACATATTCATGCTTTGGAGGTATTGATCGGATTCTTCACATGAAAATTACTTTTGAGGAGATTGAATTGCAACCAGGTTTAACATATAAAGAAGAACTAGTGAAAATCCTAGCATACAAAGTAGAAGAATTAAGGGACAAGAAAATTTTACTGGTTAAAGTCCTCTAGAGAAATCAAAGTCATTTGGGAAATTTAAGAGAGAATGAATAAGTAGAATCGAAGTTGTTTGAAATGAGTAAATGTTGAAAATTCAAGGACGAATTTTCTTAAGGGGGAAGAACTGTAATATCCCAATTTTTGGACTAGTAACTAAAATGTAATTTTTGAAAGTTTAGGGGTTAAAGTGTGAACTTTGGAAAAGTTCAGGGACCAAAATGTAATTTTTAAAAGTTGTGTAAGTTATCCTCGTAAATGAATAGCTCACCTCTGAGAGTGGCATTTCAGTGTTACCCAGATTTTTCATACGAGGCTTATATTATTCAAATTTGGATCTAATAAAATTGTTATGTGTGCTCATGATAGGGAAATATTAGGATGGGTGACCTTCGGGAAGGTCCCATGAAAGTGTTTCTGATCGATATGTTGGACTCAGTAAGAGTAAAGAAAATTCGTATGGATTATCGATAAAGGAATTCTAAGAGAAATTTTACTCTATGAAGATTTTCGATAATTATCGAAATAATAGACTGAGTTAGGAAAATTCAGTCCAAGTCCTTGGAAAAAGGAAGTTTTTATGAGATAATAGAGTTTATTTCCCTAATATGGAATTATAGAAATTTCAGAATAAATCCAATAGCTCGGAAAAAGTAAAATAGCATTAGAAGTATTTTATGGATATCATTATATCGGATCAAATTGAAATTTTAAAGACAGTTCCAAAGGTTATGGAAAATTCATAAAATATTATTTTATGAATATTTTATAAATATTGGTGGGATTCTAACTAGATTTAGTTAGAATATGATGGAGTGGTTATAAAGCTCAAAGAAAGAAAATTTGGAAATCGTATTGAGTGAAGTTCGAATATTTGGATCGAATAAATGCCATAAATAAAAATCTAGGATATTTTGGGACATGGGATTGGAACCAATTTTAATCGAATGGCAATTTTTAAGTCTTGTTGTAAATAAAGTCTAGTTGAAGGGCAAATTGGACATTTGCCATGGATGGCATTTTTGGAATATTTTGAAACATTGAGGGCAATTTTGAAAGTTTAAAAACACATGGATTTGATCTTGGACATAGATTTTTGATGAGATTGAATCTTGGCCATTAGATTAAAAGGGCAAAATAGTAATTTCACTATGTCAAATGAATTAAAATTTTATTTTATTTTTAATCATGTGGATTTATTTAAAAGATGAACAAAATATCATTTTGTTCATATAAGGGCTGTTCGAATAGTAAGAAGAAAAGATGGAAAATACCAAAAATTTTCCAAGTCCATTTTCAAGGCTTTTGATCAAAAATTCAAGCAAAGTAGTTTAAGGTAAAGTAATCTACTCTTCATTCTCTATATTTTGATAGTAAAATTGCATGGAATTACGAATTTTAAGTTAGGGATTGAAGAGAGAGAAATTAAGGTTTCATGGAATTTTGTAAGAATTGATGTAGTAGATGTTGAATTAAGATTAGTTTTGATAAAAACAAGCTTGAAATCAAGTTAATTTCATGTTGGAAGTTATAAACCCTAATCTTGAAATTTAGGGGTTTGTTAGGAGTTTGAGAATTGATGATGATATCGAAGGATTTAAGTTGTTTAAAGCTTTATGTTGATGTTAGAAACTTAATGTTGATGTTAGAATAAAGAATTTCCCCAAAATGAATTTCTAGGGACCATTTCGAAAAGATTGAGAAAATAAGGGGAAATTATTGAAAATTTTATTTTTACATAGGAATGGATGCGTTGTGATTGAAATGGCTTGAATTGATGATTAGGGATCAAAATGAAAAATTTTGAAAAATGAAGGACCAATTCGGCAATTTAGGAAAAAATTAAGGATTGGACTTGAATTTATGGAAAATTGATAGAATTGAATATTTGAGTATGTTATGAAAATAAAGGGGTTGAAATGACAAGAAAGGAAAATTTGAGGACCTTTTCGAAAATAAAGAATTTAGTGAAGGACCAAGTTGAATAAAGTTGAAAGTTGAAGGAAAATTTATAAGGATGTTAGAAATAAATAAATGGTTAATTGTACATGAATTTATGTACAAAAGTGAAGTAGTGACTAAAATGTCACTTTTATAAAGTTTGAAGACTAAAAAGGTAATAGTCCAAAATGAGTGATTAATTGTGGAAATTGTTCAAATTAGGCTCGAACAATTGTTTAATGCTCAAAATGGTCACTAAAGACCTAGGGACCATTTCGGCAATGATGTAAAGTATTGGGAAAATTTTTAGAAAAATTTTATATTCGAATGTTATGTTTAAGAATCAAGTTAGCAATGATAGATTTAAATTTATCGCAAGAAAAATGATGAATATGCTCGATTGGCCTTATACAGTTCTATTCTAAAAAAGATCAAAGGAGAACCAGTGATAAAAAGAAAGATAAGAATCTCGAGTAAGCTTAGTGAGGCATACTATACATGGCCCAGGTGAGTGCATTTATATGTTTTAAAATCCAGTTAGGAAGACTTGCGAATAGTCGACCTTAAATTAAAATGATACTGCATTATTTGTACGAAACCTAACTTGTTGCAAACTTCATGTAGAATATGAGGTAAAAATTTATTATGCATAATGGCAATACATGTCTATACATGGACTATGGATATTAATAACAAGATAATACATGATACAGATGTTATATGATTACATGATACATGAAATGTTATTTATATGATGATCTATGTTTACCATGAACATTTATGACGAAGCATGAAACAAGAAGTGTTTATTTATATGATTGATTTATGGTAAAAGAATCATGTCACGTATATGAATCATGTTACGTATGTGAAACATGTCATGAATATGAACCATGCTATGTATATGAAATATGTCAAGTATACGAATCATGCCACATATATGAATCATGACATGTACATGAATTATGCCAAGTATACAAGGTATGTCACATATATAAGAAATATGCTATCCATATGAATCATGCCATGTATATAAATTATGTTACTTGTATGAATTATGCCATGCGCAATTATCATGTTATGTATATGAATAAAAACACGTATATGAATCATGTCTCGTATGAAAATCATGTCATGCAAATGAAATATGCCATGTATATGAATCATGTTATATAAATGGATCATGCCATGAATATGAATCATGCTATGTATATGAACCATGTCATGTATATGAATCAGGTTAAGTATGTGAATCATGTCATGTATGTGTATCATGTTGCTTATGTGAATTATACCATGTATATGACTTGTTTTATGACGATAGAGTACTGGAACCATGATTAATTTAGGAATTTATGACATGCACATGAATATCTAGTGACTATGGAAACCTCGATAGTACTATCCTATCTTAGGTAAAGAACTTGATATGATATCTTGTGATAAATATTAATTCACTTTATGTTTATTAAATAAGATTATTTCCTCACTAAATTCGTACTTAGCATGTGTTATTTCACACGTAGGTTATCCCAAGTAGAATGACAAGAAGGAGCTATTAATTTGGAAAAATCAAGTTACATTAGTAATCACTGTACGTACATCTTAAATTATAAGTTTGATGTCTAGTGGGCATGTACATATATGTAGTGGATTTAAAGAGACAAACTATTTTGTAATCTCATTTTTATAACATGTTTATGTACCATTACAGATGTATGGATATAGAAAACGGTTTACTATAAGTAGTTATGTTTTTTATATAGTTAAGAATAGTTTAACCCTAATCGCGTAGAAGTTTTAAAATCAAGAAAGGGTCTAGGCAGGGTACATAGTTTTCTCACTGAATTATATTTTTATTTCCATAACACATTTATAAATTTTATAAAACAATTCAAGGTTAAAACTAGCTGCTATAGACTAACTTAGTTTTTAATTCAAAACCGAGAATGGGTTAAACTATAAGTTAAAGTTAGTATAAAAAAATTTCAAGTCAAGTTTTCTTAACAACTCTATAACATCTTTAGTGTATATTCGATTATGCAGTATACGTTAAAGGGTGTTCTGATTAAATTCAATGGGTCCACTATAAAGCCCATTTAGACATGCACGCATTAAATCCCAACAAAACGGAAGAAAAATAAGATTAAATCACATTTTATGAATTAAAATGTTTAGTTATGGGCTTTTGAATATGATTATATAGCTTAACCTCTTTTCCAAAACTTTCTACTCGGTTAAAATTCCACCTTGAGCACTATAAATCACATTTAGACATGCACGCCTTAAACCCAACAAAATAGGTGAAAATAAGATTAAATCATATTTTATTAATTAAAATATTTAGTTAGGGTCTTTTGAACATGATTATATAGCTTAACCTCTTTATCAAAAATTTTTACTCGATTAAAATTCCAACGGGTCCACTGTAAAGCTCATTTAGACATGCATGCCTTACACACAACAAAGCAGCCACAAAACAAGATTAAATAAAAATTTAAGAGTTAAAATATTTGACTATGGGATTTGAATACGATTATATACCTTAACCTCAATTTTAGAACTGTTTACACAGTGAAAATTCCAACGGGTCCACTATAAAGACCATTTAGACATGCACACATTAAATACCAACAAAACGGAAGAAAAATAAGATTAAATCACATTTTATGAATTAAAATATTTAGTTAAGGGCTTTTGAAAATGATTATATAGCTTAACCTCATTTTTCAGAACTTTTTACTCTGTTAAAATTTCATCGGGTCCACTATAAAGCCCATTTAGACATGTACGCCTTAAACCCCAACAAAATGGGCGCAAAATAAGAATAAATCAAATTTTATGATTTAAAATATTTATTTTTAGGCTTTTGAATATGATTATATAGCTTAACCTCAATTTCATAACTTTTTACTCCGTTAAAATTCCAACGGGTCCATGTAAAGCCCATTTAGACATGGACGCCTTAAACCCAACAAAATGACAAAAAAATAAGATTAAATAAAATTTTATGAGTTTAAAATGTTTGATTATGTGATTTTTATTATGATTATATAGCTTAACCTCAATTTTAGAACTTTTTACTCCGTTAAAATTCCAACGGGTCCATGTAAAGCCCATTTAGACATGGACGCCTTAAACCCAACAAAACGACAAAAAAATAAGATTAAATAAAATTTTATGAGTTTAAAATGTTTGATTATGTGTTTTTTATTATGATTATATAGCTTAACCTCAATTTTAGAACTTTTTACTCGGTTAAAATTCCAAAGGGTCCACAGTAAAGCCCATTTAGACATTCACGCTTTAAACTCCAACAAAATGGCCGCAAAATAAGATTACATCAAATTTTATGAGTTAAAATATTTAGTTATGGGCTTTTGAACATGATTATATATCTTAGCCTCAATTTTAGAACTTTTTACTAGGTTAAAATTCCAACGGGTCCACTATAAAGCCCATTTAGACATGCACGCATTAAATCCCAACAAAACGGAAGAAAATAAGATTAAATCACATTTTATGAATTAGAATATTTAGCTAAGGACTTTTGAACATGATTTTACAGCTTAACCTAATTTTCAAAACTTTTTACTCGGTTAAAATTCCAAAGGCTTCACTGTAAAGCCCATTTAGACATACACGCCTTAGACCCCAACAAAATGGCTGCAAAATAAGATTAAATAAAAATTTATGATTTTAATTATTTATTTATGGGCTTTTTAATATGATTATATAGCTTAACCTCAATTTCAAAACTTTTTACTCGGTTAAAATTCCAGCGGGTCCACTATAAAGCCCATTTAGACATGCACGCCTTAAACCAAACAAAACAGCCACAAAATAAGATTAAATAAAATTTTATGACTTACAATTTTTGATTATGTGCTTTTGACTATGATTATATAGCTTAACCTCAATTTTAGAACTTTTACTCGGTTAAAATTCCAATGGGTCCACAGTAAAGCCCATTTAGACATGCACGCCTTAAACACCAACAAAATGGCCGCAAAATAAGATTAAATCAAATTTTATGAGTTAAAATATTTAGTTATGGGCTTTGATCATGATTATATAGCTTAACCATAATTTTAGAACTTTTTACTGGGTTAAAATTCCAACGGATCCACTATAAAGCCCACTTAGACATGCATGCCTTAAACACCAACAAAATGGCCGCAAAATAAGATTAAATCTAATTTAATGAAATAATATAATTATTTATGGGATTTTGAACATGATTACGTAGCTTAACCTCATTTTCAGAAATTTTTATTCGGTTAAAATTCCAACGGGGCCACTGTAAAGCCCACTTAGACATGCACGCCTTACACACAATAAAATGGGCATAAAATAAGATTAAATCAAATTTTATGAGTTAAAATATTTGATTATGAGGTTTTGAATATGATAATGTACCTTAACCTCAATTTTAGAACTTTTTACATGGTTAAAATTCCAACGGGTCCACTATAAAGCATATTTAGACTTTCACTCCTTAAATCCCAACAAAACGGAAGAAAAATAGGATTAAATCATATTTTATGAATTAAAATATTTAGTTATGGGCTTTTGAACATGATTATACAACTTAACCTCAATTTTATAACTTTTTACTATGTTAAAATTCCAACGGGTCCACTATAAAGCCCATTTAGACATGCACGCCTTAAACCCAACAAAACGGCCATAAAATAAGATTAAATAAAATTTTATTTGTTAAAATATTTTGATTATGTGCTTTTGATTATGATTATATAGCTTAACCTCAAATTTAGATCTTTTTACTCTATTAAAATTTCAACGGGCCCATTTAGACAAGCATGCATAAAACCCCAACAAAACAGCCAAAAAATATGATTAAATACGATATTATGAATTAAGATATATAGTAATGGGCTTTTGAACATGATTATACAGCTAAACCTCAATTTTATAACTTTTTACTCTGTTAAAATTCCAACGGGTCCACTGTAAAGCCCATTTAGACATGCACACCTTAAATACCAACAAAATGAAAGAAAAATAGGATTAAATCACATTTTATGACTTAAAATATTTAGTTATGGGCTTTTGAAAATGATTATATAGCTTAACCTCATTTTCAGAACTTTTTACTCGGTTAAAATTCCAAAGGGTCCACTATAAAGCCCACTTAGACATGTAAGCCTTAAACCCCAACAAAATGGTCCCAAAATAAGAATAAATCAAATTTTATTATTTAAAATATTTATTTTTGGGCTTTTGAAGATGATTATATAGCTTAACCTCAATTTCAGAACTTTTTACTCCGTTAAAATTCCAACGGGTCCATGTAAAGAACATTTAGACATGGACGCCTTAAACCCAACAAAACGGCAAAAAAATAAGATTAAATAAAATTTTATGAGTTAAAATATTTGATTATGTGCTTTTGATTATGATTATATAGCTTAACCTCAATTTTAGAACATTTTACTTTGTTAAAATTCCAAAGGGTCCACACTAAAGCCCATTTAGACATTCACGCTTTAAACTCCAACAAAATAGCCGCAAAATAAGATTACATCAAATTTTATGAGTTAAAATATTTAGTTATGGGCTCTTGAACATGATTATATAGCTTATCCTCAATTTTAGAACTTTTTATTGGGTTAAAATTCCAACGGGTCCACTATAAAGCCCATTTAGACATGTACGCATTAAATCCCAACAAAACGGAAGAAAAATAAGATTAAATCACATTTTATGAATTAAAGTATTTAGCTAAGGACTTTTGAACATGATTTTACAGCTTAACCTCATTTTCAAAACTTTTTACTCGGTTAAAATTCCAAAGGGTCCATTGTAAAGCCCATTTAGACATACACGCCTTAGACCCCAACAAAATGGCTGCAAAATAAGACTAAATCAAAATTTATGATTTTAATTATTTATTTATGGGCTTTTGAATATGATTATATAGTTTAACCTCAATTTCAAATCTTTTTACTCGGTTAAAATTCCAACGGGTCCACTATAAAGCCCATTTAGACATGCACGCCTTAAACCCAACAAAACGGCCACAAAATAAGATTAAATAAAATTTTATGAGTTAAAATATTTGATTATCTGCTTTTGATTATGATTATATATCTTAACCTCAATTTTAGAACTTTTTACTCGGTTAAAATTCCAATGGGTCCACAGTAAAGCCTATTTAGACACGCACGCCTTAAACCCCAACAAAATGGCCAGAAAATAAGATTAAATCAAATTTTATGAGTTAAAATATTTAGTTGTGGGCTTTGATCATGATTATATAGCTTAACCATAATTTTATAACTTTTTACTGGGTTAAAATTCCAATCGGTCCACTATAAAACCCACTTAGACATGCATGCTTTAAACACCAACAAAATGGCCGCAAAATAAGATTAAATCTAATTTAATGAAAAAAATATTTATTTATGGGATTTTGAACATGATTATGTAGCTTAACCTCATTTTTAGAAATTTTTATTCGGTTAAAATTCCAACGGGGCCACTGTAAAGCCCACTTAGACATGCACGCCTTACACACAACAAAACGGGCACAAAATAAGATTAAATCAAATTTTATGAGTTAAAATATTTGATTATGGGGTTTTGAATATGATTATGTACCTTAACCTCAATTTTAGAACTTTTTACACGGTTAAAATTCCAATGGGTCCACTATAAAGCATATTTAGACTTTCACGCCTTAAAACCCAACAAAACGGATGAAAAATAAGATTAAATCATATTTTATGAATTAAAATATTTAGTTATGGGCTTTTGAACATGATTATACAGCTTAACCTCAATTTTAGAACTTTTTACTATGTTAAAATTCCAACGGGTCCACTGTAAAGCCCATTTAGACATGCACGCCTTAAACACCAACAAAATGGTCAAAAAATAAGATTAAACCAATATTTACGACTTAAAATATTTATTAATGGAATTTTGAACATGATTATATAGTTTAACCTTATTTTTAGAACTTTTTACTCGGTTAAAATTCCACATTGTCCCCTATAAAGCCCATTTAGACATACACGCCTTAAACCCCAATAAAACGGATGAAAAATAAGATTAAATCACATTTTATTAATTAAAATACTTTTTATTGTCTTTTGAACCTGATTATATAGCTTAACCTCATTTTCGGAAATTTTTACTCGGTTAAAATTCCAACGGGTCCTCTATAAAGCCCATTTAGACATGCACACCTTACACACAACAAAACAGGCACAAAATAAGATTAAATCAAATTTTATGAGTTAAAATATTTGATTATGGGCTTCGGATTATGATTACACAACTATTTAGGTATGCACGCCTTCAACCCAACAAAACGGCCACAAAATAAGATTAAATAAAATTTTTTGAGTTAAAATATTTGATCATGTGCTTTTGATTATGATTATATGGCTTAACCTCAATTTTAGAAATTTTTATTCAGTTAAAATTCCAACGGGTCCACTGTAAAGCCCATTTAGACATGCACGCCTTACACACAACAAAACGGCAAAAAAATAAAATTATATCAAATTTTATGAGTTAAAATATTTGATTATGGGCTTTTGAATATGATTATATACTTTAACCTCAATTTTAGAACTTTTTACTCGGCTAAAATTCCAATGGGTCCACTATAAAGCCTATTTAGACATGCACGCCTTAAACCCCAACAAAACGAAAGAAAAATAAGATTAAATCACATTTTATGCATTAAAATATTTAGTTATGGGCTTTTGAATATGATTAGTTATGGGCTTTTGAATATTAGACATGCACGCCTTAACTTAAATTTTAGAGATTTTTACTCGGTTAAAATTCTAACAGGTCCACTATGAAGCCCATTTAGACATTCACACCTCAAACCCAACAAAATGGCTACAAAATAAGATTAAATCAAATTTTATGAGTTAAAATATTTGATTACGGGCTTCTGAATATGATTATATAGCTTAACCTCAATTTCAGAACTTTTTACTCGGTTAAAATTCCAATGGGTCCACTATAAAACCCATTTAGACATGCAGGCCTTACACACAACAAAACGGGCACAAAATAAGATTAAATCAAATTTTATGAGTTAAAATATTTGATTATGGGCTTTTGATTATGATTACACAACTATTTAGGTATGCACGCCTTAAACCCAACAAAACGACCACAAAATAAGATTAAATAAAATTTTCTGAGTTAAAATATTTGATCATGTGCTTTTGATTATGATTATATAGCTTAACCTCAAATTTAGAACTTTTTATTCGGTTAAAATTCAAACGGGTCCCCTGTAAAGCCCATTTAGACAGGCACGCCTTACACACAACAAAACGGTAAAAAATAAGATTAAATGAAATTTATGAGTTAAAATATTTGATTATGGGCTTTTGAATTTGATTATATACATTAACCTCAATTTTAGTACTTTTTACTCTGCTAAAATTCCAACGGGTCCACTATAAAGCCTATTTAGACATGCACGCCTTAAACCCCAACAAAACGAAAGAAAAATAAGATTAAATCACATTTTATGAATTAAAATATTTAGTTATGGGCTTTTGAGTATGATTATTGATAAGTGTTCAAAAGTACTATTTTTATTACCCTTTTTACTCATATTATTGTTAGACTTAGGCTCATATTAGTTGCATAATTAGTCATTCATGCATTAATTCATGTTTCTTTCCACCGTTGAGCTTGATTGCATAACTTGGTGATTTTTGTGAAAAAAGATGCTGCTTTGGTGTGGTTTTGTGTATGTGCATAATCACTTGCCTAAACAAGCCTAGAACCAGTTGCCAGGGCAGTACATGAAGGAGATGCCGACTCAATTACCAGGGCAATGCATGAAGGAGAAGCCGAGCTAGTTGCAATGGCAATTTTCAACAAGGAATGAGATGATATGGTCGTCGAAATTGATGACTAGATAAGCCCAAGATGGCGTGGAGAAAAGTTAAATCCAAAAGGAGTTTGATTTCCATGAAGAGGTTAAAGAGAAATTAAATCCTGAGAATATAGGAAAGTTCTAGAAGGAATTTAAATATAATAAAGAATTATATTCTTTAAAGATATTTAATTCCAACTTAACTTCCTCCTCAAGAAGGATTTTGACCTAGCCATCTCCTATTTAAAGGACTAAGCGTCAAAGAGAGTTAAGAAGAGAGGAAAGAAATTTTGACAACTCCAAAGGGGCAAGAAGGGAGAGATTTCGACAAGAGAGCAAGGGGGAGAGAGCTCGATTTCTTCTTCTTCTTTGCTTCCATTAGATTTATGGTTTGGGGATTATTCTTTGTATATCTTTTGAACCCAACCATGAACTAACTTGATTGGCTATGGTTATTGTGTTTTGTGGTTGTGAGAAACAATTGGATTTTGTTTAGGTAATAAGAGTTTGCACTTTCTATTCAAGGTTTATTCATTCTTGGTTCTTATTCTTGTTTGCGAGTGAATTGGGAGAGGATCTCGTAACTTCATCTATTTATCTAATATCGGGAGAGTTAGATTCAAGAAACGAATGAGTATGATCTTTATTCAATCTATTGATGGTGAATATTAATCCAGCTTAGGAATAAGTTAAGGATTTCAACGGCTAAGAAGAGCGAAAGATTGGTTGTTGATCACCCTTGATTCACGCAGGGATGTATTATCAAGGCATGCACAAGAAGCTAGAGTTTCGACTTAGTGATAAGAAGAAACCATTGAAGAATGCTCCGCCGAACCTTAAAGTTGCTGCCCAGCCGCCCAAGTAGTTGTCTAGCTAGTCGCCCAGGCAACCATCGATTAGTTGCCAAGGCAACCCCGCTGTGCGAGTTGCCACGGAAACTGAGTTGCCCTTGCACTCTTTTACCAAGACGACCCAATCGGCTATAACTCCTCAACTCCCGATAACCTGTCCTATTCACTCTATTTCGATTTCATCTATTCTTTTAGTTTATTGCTCTTAGTTTACTCATTAGTTATAATTCCTACAACCACCTACTTGTGTTTTTCTTTTCCAACGCAGTAACTTAAGCAAAGTGGCCCAAACCAATCCCTGTGGAGGCGATACTCGATACTCGTATCACTTTATTACTTGCAACGTGTATACTTGCACAATTGCGTAGCACTTATTACGCGCAACAAGTTTTTGGCGCCGTTGCCGGGGATTGGCAATTGGTGTTAGTTGTTTTTGTTATTGCATTTTTTTCTCTTAGTTTTACTAACTTTTCTTTTTGTTTGTTTTATCTAAAAAAAATTTAGGTGCGCTACAAGTTAAGGGACATCAACATGTCGGGAAATAAAAGCCGATCTATTCGAGAGTTGATGTTGGAAGATATGAATCAATCCAATCAAAAGTTTCTTGCACCCTTCGATGATTACCTATACCAACCGAGAAAAGCATATACCGTGGAAAACTCGTGCAGTTGTTGTGGAGAACATCTCGTGTTTGTAAATTGCCCTCACATTTTTGGTGCATATAACTACATGGAGAACCATAGATGGAACCAGCAGCAAAATCCTTCATGGTATGATCAAAAAGATCAAAATTTTTGTTACCATAACAATTTTGCTGCAGCAATAGACATGCCTCGGCAATGTAGTCCTTATCAGCTGCCTAGTGTCACGGCAACATATATGCCATGGAAATGTAGTCCTTTTCAAGAAATTCCAATTCCTTGGAGGAAACATTGCTAGCTTCCTTAGCTAAACTTGACGGATCAATTGAAGAGATTCGAGAGCTATCAATGAAAATGGATGCAAAGATAGCTCAGTGGGATATAACTTTGGGGGATTCAGAAGATCGGTTGAGGAGATCTACATATGCCTTGGATAACATGCACCAACAATCCATTCTTGGGGATATTGACGTCCCAAGGTAAGAGGATAAGGAGCAATGCGAAGAGAGGTCCTTGATGTTTGGGGAACAACTAGAATCTCTAAGTCAAGAGGATGTCAATGAGAAAGACTGCCCAACACTTGATGAGCCTGAGCAACAAATTGCCTCGGCAATGATTGAGGAGCCTGAACAGAGCAATGCCGCGACAACACTCAGTGAAGCTGAGAACAACAATACTACAACAAATTCTGAGGAACCTGATGCCCAGAAGGTTACAACGTTGATGTTGAAGCAGGAATCTGTAGATTGCTCTCACCTACAGTTACCACGGTAATTGCACGACCACATGCAAGATCAACGAGATGATAGTACTTTGCCAATGGAATATGAGCAGGTAATGGTTGAAGCTTTTAAATTCTTTAAAAACTCACCTCGTCCACTGCAGGTATGTCTTGAGGAACCGATGTTGGTAGATTTGAAGCCATCGAAATCTCTACTGATGGAGATGTTTGAGAGGCAAAAAAAAAGGTGTTTGGATTCATAAAGCCTTTCAAAAAATTGGTTCTTCCCTTGACTTACAGTAAATTTTGGCAACTGATTGCCACGACAATTGGCTTGAGCATCAATTGCCACGACAACAAAGGCTACATCCAACCATGATAGAAGTCGACAAGAATGAGGTAATTGAATGGTTGGGAATGGATATAATTTTTCCTAATAATATATTCATGCCTTCAGGAACAGTAGCAAGGTGGAAGATGTGCATGGACTACAAGGGAACACGAAAGAAAGACACCTCCACCATGGTAAAACAAAGGTGAGTAGCTGGGAGCACATTGGCCCAATTCTTTTGGGGTAATACTGTCACTCGATGGAGGGTACGGATGGACTATAAGAAGTATCAAAAATGACCAATTCTTTTGGGGCAGTAACATTAGAAGATGCATGATGGCACTCTTTTCAGACATGGTCGAAGACTTCCTTGAGATATTCATGGATGATTTTTCCATTTTTGGTAATGACTTTGACAGTTGCCTCGGCAATTTACAGAAGGTGTTGGCAAGATGTGAAGAAACTGATTTAGTCCTTAATTGGGAGAAGTGCCATTTTATGGTAGATGAAGGAATGGTGCTCGACCACAAGATTTCATCCAAGGGAATTGAAGTAGACAAAGCCAAGGTGGACGTGACTGAGAGATTACCCCCACCAAGTTCGGTTAAAGGAATTCGAAGCTTTCTTGGACATGTAGGTTTTTACAAGAGGTTCATTCATAATTTTTCTAAAATTACTAAACCCTTGTGCAATTTGCTTGAACAGGATAAAGTCTTCAATTTTGATGATTCTTCCACCCAAGCATTCGAAACCCTAAAGGAAAAGGTTGCCTCGGCACCCATTATCGTTCAACCAGATTGGACGCTACCTTTTGAGCTTATGTGTGATGCAAGTGATTTCGCAGTAGGAGCAGTCCTAGGCCAACGCACAGGTAAGACCTTTCATGTGATATACTACGCTAGTAAAACTCTTAATAGTGCTCAAGTGAATTACACAACAACGGAGAAAGAGTTACTAGCCGTAGTTTTAGCATTTGACAAGTTCTGATCCTATTTGATTGGTACAAAGGTAATTGTCCATACGTACCATTCGGCAATTAAGTATCTATTTGCTAAAAAGGATGCCAAACCTCGTTTGATTCATTGGATATTGCTTTTACAAGAGTTTGATATTAAAATTAAGGATAGGAAATGAACAAAAAATCAAGTGGCCAATCACTTATCACGCTTAGAATGCAATAGGGAGGAGGACGCGGATGTAGAGATATGCGATGCATTCCCGGATGAGCAACTGTTAGTTGCCTCGACAACCATGGATGTGCACGCCTCGGCAATCCCTGACACCTCGGCAACCATGGATGTGCATGCATCGGCAATCCTCAACGCCTCGACAACTCTAGACGCGCATGCCTCGGCAACCCTTGACGCTCACGCCTCGGCAACTCCAGACGCGTACGCCTCGGCAACCACTTATACGCACGTCGCGGCAACCATGGATGCGCATGCCTTGGCAACCCCTGATGCCTCGGTAACCCTCGACGCGCATGCCGCGACAACTCTAGGAACGCATGCCTCGGCAACCATGGAAGCAGTTGCCACGGCAACACATGCCTCGTCAATACCCTGGTACGCAGATTTAGTTAATTTCCTTGTTTGTGGTATTTTACCTTATGGCCGTACTCACCAAGGAAAGAAGCGGTTCCGCCATGATGCTAAGCATTACTTTTTGGATGAGCCTCTTTTGTTTAAACAATGTGCAGATCAGGTTATACGTTGATGTGTCCCTGAAGAGGAGCAGCAAAATGTACTCTGGCAATGTCATTCTTCACCCTATGGAGGATATTTTGGAGGAACACGTACCGCGGCCAAAGTTTTACAATCCGGTTTGTATTGGCCAACACTGTACAAAGATGCCCAAGAGTTTTACAAGCAATGTGATCGTTGCCAGAGGACGGGCAATATCTCTAGATGACATGAGATGCCGGTCCAAAACATCATCGAGGTGGAATTGTTCAATGTTTGAGGGCTTGATTTTATGAGACCTTTCCCATCTTCATTCGTCAACCTCTACATTCTACTTGCCGTCGACTACGTGTCTAAATGGGTTGAGGCAACTGCAATTCCCACCAACGATTCTAAGATTGTGCAACAATTCTTGCAGAAAAACATATTACACGGTTTGGGATACCGAGAGCTCAGTGATGATGGCAAGCACTTCGACAACAAACTCATCGCCAAGATGTTACAACGCTTTGGTGTATCTCACAAGATTGCCACAGCATATCACCCACAAACCAATGGGCAAGCAGAAATTTCCAACCAGGAATTGAAGGGTATACTTGAGAAAGTTGTAAATCCCTCTAGGAAGGATTGGTCAATAAGACTAGATGACGCACTTTGGGCATATCACACTGCATTCTAAACACCCTTAGGTATGTCCCCTTCTGACTTGTCTATGGTAAAACATGTCATCTACTTGTGGAAATCAAACACAAGGCATATTAGGCAATCAAGACCGTGAATATGGATTGGGAAAGTGCTGGAAAAAAGCGTCTGTTGCACCTCAACAAGATAGAAGAATTCCGTGCACTCGCCTATAACAATGCACGAATCTACAAGGAGAAAACAAAGCAATGGCATGACAAGAAACTATTACCGCGACAATTCATGCCAGGGCAACTAGTTCTCTTATTCAATTCTGGGCTAAAACTTTTTCGGGGAAAACTAAAATCAAGATGGTCGGGACCATTCGAAGTTGTCAAACTATTCTCCCATGGTGCCGTGATAATCAAGTCCATTACCGACGAACATGAATTCAAAGTTAACGGACAAAGATTGAAGCACTACAACGGTGCCCACGTAGAATGTAACAAAGAAGTTGACACGTTAGGAGATGCATAAGCATGCTCTCCTTTCGATATTTTCTTTTTCTTTTTTTTTGAACTATTTTTTCTATTATTTTTGGGTTTTTTCTCTTTATTTATTTTTGGAATTTTTAGGAGATATTTTATTTTTCTTCATTATCTTTAGTTTCTAGGTTTTCTTTGTTTTCTTTTCTTTTCCACGACAAGACTTACAACCACCATGCTAAGAAAATTCATTGCCGACTACTTGCCACAGCAACCACAACAGAGATTGCCCAGGTAACAACAATGGCATCGGCAACTTCTGATGCCCAAACATGGATCAAATCAAAGCAACGCTATTCACGCGGTACCAGCCACAAGCATTCAACCACTGACCGGAAAATGAATCAAGCAAACGACACAAAGGAAACTTATCACTCAAGGTGACGACCTCTCTGACTAACTCATTTCATTTAGTTTCTTTTAAATTTTGTTTCACTTTTACATGCATTGAGGACAATGCTTCTCTCGAGTTTAGGGGGTGTTGGTTTCTAGTTAGTTTCATGTTTAGTTGCATTCATCTTTAGCAATCACATATAGGTTGCATATGTTACTTTCCATGCCTTTAATTGGATTTAATTGCTTAAGACTTGTTGAATATCCAATGATGAATTTTTGCCACTGCACTTAATTGAAAGAACCTTTAATTTTAGGATTGCATGAAAAGAACTTAGAATTTTACTATGATGTTGAATATTGGTTACACGGTTGTGGCTTGTTGATTGAAAGAAACTTGGTGAACTTAGGTTGCTTAAAATTTGGGTAAATTTAAAACTGAAAATTGAAAGTTAATTTCTTTCTAGAGGTGCCCAAAACTGGATCTAGTAGTAAATGCACTTTCTTGCTAGAGGTGCCCGAAACTGGCTCTAGTAGTTAATGCACATTAAAGAATCACTATAGGTGCCCGAAATTGGCTCTAGTCGACTAAAATAAAGTGAGAAATTGCTTACTTTGCTAAAGGTGCCCGAAATTGGCTCTAGTGAAAATAAAAATAAACGCCTCGATAATTAAATTGATAAAAGCTTATTGTTCACATAGAATATTGAAAATCAACTTGTACACAACTACGCACACACATTGTCATGAGCATTATAGTTTGATTCTGGGTAATTTTTGTGCTATCCGAAAAATTAAAAGGTGATCATACTTTGTGCCACGATTCTGAGGTTTGAATTCAAGTTTGAAGCATTTCTTTGATGATTAAAGTCTTGGCATGTAATTGTTAGTTTGCATTGCTTGAGGACAAGTAATAGTTTGAGTTTGGGGGTGTGATAAGTGTTCAAAAGTACTATTTTTATTACCCTTTTTACTCAGATTATTGTTAGACTTAGGCTCACATTAGTTGCATAATTAGTCATTCATGCATTAATTCATGTTTCTTTCTACCGTTGAGCTTGATTACATAACTTGGTGATTTTTGTGGAAAAAGATGTTACTTTGGTGTGGTTTTGTGTGTGTGCATAATCACTTGCCTAAACAAGGCTAGAACCAGTTGTCAGGGCAGTACATGAAGGAGATGTCGACGCAGTTTCTAGGGCAATGCATGAAGGAGATGCCGAGCTAGTTGCCAGGGCAATTTTTGACAAGGAATAAGATGATATGGTAGTCAAAATTGATGAGTAGATAAGCCCAAGATGACTTGGAGCAAAGTTAAATCCAAATAGAGTTTGATTTCCATGAAGAGGTTAAAGAGAAATTAAATCCCAAGAAGATAGGAGAAGTTCTAAAAAGAATTTAAATATAATAAAGAATTATATTCTTTAAAGATATTTAATTCCAACTTAACTTCCTCCTCAAGAAGGATTTTGACCTAGCCATCTCTTATTTAAAGGACCAAGCCGTCAAAGAGAGTTAAGATGAGACGAGAGAAATTTCGACAACTTCAAAGGGGTAAGAAAGGAGAGATTTCGACAAGAGAGCAAGGGGGAGAGAGCTCGATTTCTTCTTCTTCTTCTTCTTCTTCTTCTTTGCTTCCATTAGATTCATAGTTTGGGGAATATTTTTTGTATATCTTTTGAACCCAACCATGAACTAACTTGATTGGCTATGGTTATTGTGTTTTGTGGTTGTGAGAAACAATTGGATTTTGTTTAGGTAATAAGAGTTTGCACTTTCTATTCAAGGTTTATTCATTCTTGGTTCTTATTCTTGTTTGCGAGTGAATTGGGAGAGGATCTCGTAACTTCATCTATTTATCTAATATCGGGAGAGTTAGATTCAAGAAACGAATGAGTATGATCTTTATTCAATCTATTGATGGTGAAGATTAATCTAGCTTAGGAATAAGTTAAGGATTTCAACGGCTAAGAGGAGCGCAAGATTGGTTGTTGTTCACCCTTGATTCTCGCAGGGATGTATTATCAAGGCATGTACAACTAGCTAGAGTTTTGACTTAGGGATAAGAAGAAACCATTGAAGAACGGTCGGCCGAACCATGAAGTTTATGCCCAGCCGCCCAAGTAGTTGCCCATCTAGTCGTCCAAGCAACCATCGATTAGTTGCCAAGGCAACCCCGCTGTGCAAGTTGCCACGTCAACTGAGTTGTCCTTGCACTCTTTTACCAAGACGATCCAATCGGCTATCACTCCTCAACTCGCAATAACCTGGCCTATTCACTCTATTTTGATTTCATCTATTCTTTTAGTTTATTGCTCTTAGTTTACTCATTAGTTATAATTCCTACAATCACCTACTTGTGTTTTTCTTTTCCAACGCAGTAACTTAAGCAAAGTGGCCCAAACCAATCCCTGTGGAGACGATACTCGATACTCGTATCACTTTATTACGTGTGACGTGTATACTTGCACAATTGCGTAGCACTTATTACGCACAACAATTATATAACTTAAACTAAATTTTATAACTTTTTACTCGGTTAAATTCTAACGGGTCCACTATAAAGCCCACTTAGACATGAACGCCTTAAAACCCAACAAAATGGCCACCAAATAAGATTACATCAAAATTTATGAATTACGATATTTAGTTTTGGGCTTTGGAACATGATTATACAGCTTAACCTCAATTTTAGAGAGCTTTTTAGTCAGTTAAAATTCCAACAGGTACACTATAAAGCCCATTTAGACATGCACGCCTCAAACCAACAAAATGGCCACAGAATAAGATTAAATCAAATTTTATGAGTTAAAATATTTGATTATGGTCTTTTGAATATGATTATATAGCTTAACCTCATTTCAGAACTTTTTACTCGGTTAAAATTCCAACGGGTCCACTATAAAGCCTATTTAGATATGCACGCCTTAAACCCAACAAAACGAATAGAAAATAAGATTAAATCAAATTTTATTAGTTAAAATATTTGATTATGGACTTTATATTATGGTTATATAGCTTAATATAAATTTTAGAACTTTTTACTCTTGGTTAAAATTCCAACGCGTCCACTGTAAAGCCCATTTAGACATGCATACCTTAAACCCCAACAAAATGGCCGCAAAATAAGTTTAAATCAAATTTTATGATTTAAAACATTTAGTTATGGGCTTTTGAACATGATTATACAACTTAGCCTAAATTTTAGAACTTTTTACTCTGTTAAAATTCCAACGGGTCCACTAAAAACCCATTATTACATGCACACCTTAAACCCAACAAAACAACCACAAAATAAGATTAAATCAAATTTTATCAGTTAAAATATTTTGACTATGGGCTTTTGAATATGATTATATAGCTTAACCTCTTTTTCATAACTTTTTACTTGGTTAAAATTCCAATGGGTCCACTATAAACTTCATTTCGTCATGCACGCCTTAAACCCTAACAAAACAAAATAAAAAAATAAGATTAAATCACATTTTATGAATTAAAATATTTAGTTTTGGGCTTTTGAATGGATCCACTATAAAGCCCATTCAGACATGCATGCCTTCAAACCCAACAAAATGGCCGCAAAATAAGATTCAATCAAATTTTATGGATTAAAATATATAGTTAAGGTCTTTTGAACATGATTATACAGCTTAACCTCAATTTTAGAACTTTTTACTCGGTTAAAATTCCAATAGGGTCCACTATAAAGCCTATTTAGACAAGCATGCCTTAAACCCAACAAAATGTCCACAAAATAAGATTGAATCAAATTTTATGAGTTAAAATATTTGATTATGGGCTTTTGAATATTATTATATAGCTTAACCTCATTTTCAGAACTTTTTACTTGGTTAAAATTCTTAGACATGCACGCCTTAAACCCCAGCAAAACGGCCGAAAAATAAGATTAAACAAAATTTTATGTGTTAAAATATTTGATTATGGGTTGTTGAATATGATTATATAGCTTAAGATCAATTTTATAACTTTTTACTCGGTTAAAATTTCAAGGGGTCCGCTGTAAAGCCCCCTCAGACATTTTATGACTTAAAATATTTAGTTATGGCCTTTTGAACAAGATTATATAGCTTAACCTTATTTTCAAAAATTTTTACTCGGTTAAAATTTTAACGGGTCCACTATAAAGCCCATTTAGACATGCACGCTTTAAACCCAACATAACAACCACAAAATAAGATTAAATAATTTTTTTTAGTTAAAATATTTGATTATGTACTTTTGGATTATAATTATATAGCTTAACCTCAATTTTCGAACTTTTACTCGGTTAAAATTCCAACGGGTCCACTATAAAACCCATTTAGACATGTACGCCTTTAACCTCATTTTTAGAAATTTTTATTAAGTTAAAATTCCAATGGGTCCACTATAAAGCCCACGTAGACATGCACACATTAAAACCCAACAAAATGGCCACAAAATAAGATTAAATAAAATTTTACGAATTAAAATATTTAGTTATGGACTTTTGAACATGATTATAGAGCTTAACCTTATTTTCAAAAAATTTTACTCGGTTAAAATTTCAACGGGTCAACTATAAAGCTCATTAGACATGCACGCCTTAAACCCAACAAAACGATCATAAAATAAGATTAAATAAAATTTTATGAGTTAAAATATTTGATTATGTGCTTTTTATTATGATTATATAGCCTAACCTGAATTTTAGAACTTTTACTTGGTTATAATTCCAACGGGTCCACAGTAAAGTCCATTTAGATATGCACGCCTTAAACCCCATCAAAATGACCGCAAAATAAGATTCAATCAAATTTTATGGATTAAAATATATAGTTAAGGTCTTTTGAACATGATTATACAGCTTAACCTCAATTTTAGAACTTTTTACTCGGTTAAAATTCTAGTAGGGTCCACTATAAAGCCTATTTAGACAAGCACGCCTTAAACCCAACAAAATGTCCACAAAATAAGATTGAATCAAATTTTATGAGTTAAAATATTTGATTATGGGCTTTTTAATATTATTATATAGCTTAACCTCATTTTTCGAAATTTTACTCGGTTAAAATTCCAACGGGTCCACTATAAAGCCCATTTAGACTTGCACGCCTTAAACCCTAGCAAAACGGCCGAAAAATAAGATTAAACAAAATTTTATGTGTTAAAATATTTGATTATGGGTTGTTGAATATGATTATATAGCCTAACCTCAATTTTATAACTTTTTACTCATTTCAAATTTCAAGGGGTCCGCTGTAAAGCCCCCTCAGACATTTTATGACTTAAAATATTTAGTTATGGCCTTTTGAAAATGATTATATAGCTTAACCTAATTTTCAAAAAATTTTACTCGGTTAAAATTTCAACGGATCCACTATAAAGCCCATTTAGACATGCACGCATTAAACCCAACAAAACGAACACAAAATAAGATAAAATAAAATTTTTTGAGTTAAAATATTTGATTATGTACTTTTGATTATTATTATATAGTTTAACCTCAATTCTATAACTTTTACTCTGTTAAATTTCCAGCGGGTCCACTGTAAAGCCCATTTAGACATGTACGCCTTGAACCTCGTTTTTAGAAATTTTTATTAGGTTAAAATTCCAATGGGTCCACTATAAAGCCCACGTAGACATGCACGCATTAAAACCCAACAAAATGACCACAAAATAAGATTAAATTAAATTTTACGAATTAAAATATTTAGTTATTGACTTTTGAACATGATTATAGAGCTTAACCTTATTTTCAAAAAAATTTACTCAGTTAAAATTTCAACGGGTCAACTGTAAAGCCCATAAGACATGCACACCTTAAACCCAACAAAACGACCACAAAATAAAATTAAATAAAAATTTATGAGTTAAAAATTTTGATTATGTGCTTTTGATTATGATTATATAGCCTAACCTGAATTTTAGAACTTTTTACTTGGTTATAATTCCAACGGGTCAACTATAAAGTCCATTTAGACATGCACGCCTTAAACCCCATCAAAATGGCCGCAAAATAAGATTAAATCAAATTTTATGAATTAAAATATTTAGTTATGGGCTTTTGAACATGATTAAATAGCTTAACCACTTTTTCAGAAATTTGTACTTGATTAAACTTCCAACATGTCCACTATAAAGCACATTTAGGCATGCACGCCTTAAACCCAAGAAAACGACCACAAAATAAGATTTAATCAAATTTTATGAGTTAAAATATTTTATTATGGGCTTTTGAATATTATTATATAGCTTAACCTCATTTATAGAACTTTTTACTTGGTTAAAATTCCAACGGGTCCACTATAAAGCCCATTTAGACATGCACGCCATAAACCCCAAAAAACGGCCGAAAAATAAGATTAAATGAAATTTATGTATTAAAATATTTAGTTATGGGCTTTTGAAATTGATTATATAGCTTAACCTCAATTTTAGAACTTTTTACTCGCTTAAAATTCTAACGGGTCCAATGTAAAGCCCATTAAGACATGCACGCCTTAAACCCCAATAAGAAGGCTGAAAAATATGATTAAATCAAATTTTATGACTTAAAATATTTGATTATGGGCTGTTGAATATGATTATATAACTTAACCTAAATTTTAGAACTTTTTACTCGGTTAAAATTCCAACGAGTACACTGTAAGGCCCTCCCACTTAGATATGCACGCCTTAAACCCCAACAAAATGGCCGCAAATTAAGATTAAATCAAATTTTATGAATTAAAATATTTATTTTTGGGCTTTTGAACATGATTATACAGCTTAACGTCATTTTTTAGAAATTTTTATTTGCTTAAAATTCCAACGGGTCCACTGCAAAGCCCATTAGACATGCACGCCTTAAACCCGACAAAACAGACATAAAATAGGATTAAATAAAATTTTATGAGTTAAAATATTTGATTATGGGCTTTTGATTATGATTGTATAGCTTAACCTCAATCCATAAACTCCTTCTTCTTCTCATCTCGATACTCGAAAACATATATGTTTCCCTGCTCTAAATCCATAAACTCCTTCTTCTTCTCATCTCGATAACGAGTTCCCAAATACTTCATGCAGAAAGCAGAATAAAAGAATTCCCATGTTACATCAGTAGGTGCCACACCCGCAACAACAGTTGTCCACCAACTGTACAAATCACCCTACAGCAACGACACTATACAACCTAGCTTGCGAACATCTGAACACTCCATCTGGCATAGAATCCTCTCTGTGCTAGCAAACCACTCCCCTGCTGCTTTAAGAGCTAAAACTCTAAACTTACCTGTTTCAATTGATTCGGGTTTGATTAATATATATATTGGTACTAAGATAGTAGCACGAAGAAAGGTTCATTGGAAAATTCATGGAATTAAGTTCCCAGTAGATTTAATGGAACTTTCATTCCATGAAATTGAAGTCATTGTTGGAATGGATTGGTTATCTTTATATGATGTAGATGTGAAATGTAAGAAGAAAAGGTTAGTATTTCAAGGACCCGATGGTTTTGAAATAACCCGGTGGAAGAAAGAACTGACTGTTTAGAGTCAGTAATTTTCATAACGACAGCTCAAAGGCTGTCATACAATGGATGTGAAACATGTTTGGTTTGTATGGAAGATACACAAAAGTTACCTAAAAAGATTGAAGACATTCCGACTGTAAAGGAAATTTCCTGATATATTTCTGAGTGAGTTATCAGGATTACCTCCGGATAGGGAAATATAATTTGGGATTAATGTTTATCCTAGAACTAAGTCGATATCAATGGTACTATCAGTGGCTTACCAACTGGCACTACCTCTAGTTATAAGTAAGATTCATTATATGTTTCACATATTCATGCTTTGGAGGTATTGATCGGATTCTTCACATGAAAATTACTTCTGAGGAGATTGAATTGCAACTAGGTTTAACATATAAAGAATAACTAGTGAAAATCCCAGCATAGAAAGTAGAAGAATTAAGGGACAAGAAAATTTTATTGGTTAAAGTCCTCTGGAGAAATCAAAGTTATTTAGGAAATTTAAGAGAGAATGAATAAGTAGAATCGAAGTTGTTTGAAATAAGTAAATGTTGAAAATTTGAGGACGAATTTTCTTAAGGGGGAAGAACTGTAATTCCCAATTTTTGGACTAGTGACTAAAATGTAATTTTTGAAAGTTTAGGGGTTAAAGTGTGAACTTTGGAAAAGTTCAAGGACCAAAGTATAATTTTTAAAAGTTGTGTAAGTTATCCTCGTAAATGAATAGCTCACCTTTGAGAGTGGAATTTCAGTGTTACCCGGATTTTTCATACGAGGCTTATATTATTCAAATTTGGATCTAATAAAATTGTTAAGCGTGCTCATGATAGGGAAATATTAGGATGGGTGACATTCGGGAAGGTCCCATGAAAGTGTTTCTGATCGATATGTTGGACTCAGTAAGAGTAAAGAAAATTCGTATGGATTATCAATAAAGGAATTCTAAGAGAAATTTTACTCTATGAAGATTTTCGATAATTATCGAAATAATAGACTTAGTTGGGAAAATTCAGTCCAAGTTCTTGGAAAAAGGAAGTTTTTATGAGATAATAGAGTTTATTTCCCTAATATGGAAATATAGAATTTTCAGAATAAATCCAATAGCTCGGAAAGGTTAAAATCGCAGTAGAAGTATTTTATGGATATCATTATATCGGATCAAATTGAAATTTTAAAGACAGTTCCAAAGGTTATGGAAAATTCATAAAATATTATTTTATGAATATTTTATAAATATTGGTGGGATTCTAACTAGATTTAGTTAGAATATGATGGAGTGGTTATAAAGCTCAAATAAATAAAATTTGGAAATCGTAGTGAGTGAAATTTGAATATTTGGATTGAATAAATGCCATAAATAAAAATCTAGTATATTTTGGGACATGGACGGTTGGATTGGAACCAATTTGGTTCAATTTTAATGGAATGGCAATTTTTAAGTCTTGTTATAAATAAAGTCTAGTTGAAGGACAAATTGGACATTTGTCATGGATGGCATTTTTGAAATATTTTGAAACATTGAGGGCAATTTTGAAAGTTGAAAAACACATGGATTTGATCTTGGCCATAGACTTTTGATGAGATTGAATCTTGGCCATTAGATTAAAAGGGCAAAATAGTAATTTCACTATGTAAAATGAATTAAAAATTTATTTTATTTTTAATCACGTGGATTTATTTAAAACATGAACAAAATATCATTTTGTTCATATAAGGGCTGCTCGAATAGTAAGAAGAAAAGAGGGAAAAATACCAAAAATTTTCCAAGTACATTTTCAAGGCTTTTGATCAAGAATTCAAGCAAAGTAGTTTAAGGTAAAAGTAATATACTCTTCATTCTCTATATTTTGATAGTAAAATTGCATGGAATTATGAATTTTAAGTTAGGGATTGAAGAGAGAGAAATTAAGGTTTCATGGAATTTTGTAAGAATTGATGTAGTATATGATGAATTAAGCTTAGTTTTGATAAAGAATTTAGTGAAGGACCAAGTTGAATAAAGTTGAAAGTTGAAGGAAAATTTATAAGGATGTTAGAAATAAATAAATGGTTAATTTTACATGAATTTATGAACAAAAGTGAAGTAGTGACTAAAATGTCACTTTTATAAATTTCGAAGACTAAAAAGGTAATAGTCCAAAATGAGTGATTAATTATGGAAATTGTTTAAATTAGGCTCGAACAATTGTTTAATGTTCAAAATGGTCACTAAAGACCTAGGGACCATTTTGGCAATGATGTAAAGTACTGGGAAAATTTTATATTCGAATAGTTATGTTTAAGAATCAAGTTAGCAATGTTAGATTTAAATTTATCGCAAGAAAAATGATGAATATGCTCGATTGGCCTTATACAGTTATGTTCTAAAAGAGATCAAAGGAGAACCAGTGATAAAAAGAAAGATAAGAATCTCGAGTAAGCTTAGTGACGCATACTATTCATGGCCCGGGTGATTGCATTTATATGTTTTAAAATCCAATTAGGAAGACTTGCGAATAGTCGACCTTAAATTAAAATGATACTGCAATATTTGTACGAAACCTAACTTGTTGCAAACTTCATGTAGAATATGAGGTAAAAATTTATTCTGCATAATGGCAATGCATGTCTATACATGGAATATGGATATTAATAACAAGATAATACATGATACAGATGTTATATGATTACATGATACATGAAATGTTATTTATATGATGATCTATGTTTACCATGAACATTTATGATGAAGCATGAAACAAGAAATGTTTATTTATATGATTGATTTATGATAAAAGAATCATGTCACGTATATGAATCATGTTACGCATATGAAACATGTTATGAATATGAACCATGCTATGTATATGAAATATGTCAAGTATACGAATCATGCCACATATATAAATCATGACATGTACATGAATTATGCCAAGTATACAATGTATGTCACATGTATAAGAAATATGCTATCCATATGAATCATTCCATGTATATAAATTATGTTACTTGTATGAATTTGCCATGCATATGAATTATGTCATGTACATGTATCATGTTATGTATATGAATCATGTCTCGTATGAAAATCATGTCATGCAAATGAAATATGCCACGTATAAGAATCATGTTATATAAATGGATCATGCCATGAATATGAATCATGCTACGTATATGAACCATGTCATGTATATGAATCAGGTTTAGTAAGTGAATCATGCCATGTATGTGTATCATGTTGCTTATGTGAATTATACCATGTATATGACTTGCTTTATGATAATAGAGTACTGGAACCATGATTAATTTAGGAATTTATGACATGCACATGAATATCTAGTGACTATGGAAACCTCGATAGTACTATCCTATCTTAGTTAAAGAACTTGATATGATATCATGTGATAAATATTAATTCACTTTATGTTTATTAAATAAGATTATTGCCTCACTAAGTTCGTACTTAGCGTGTGTTATTTCACACGTAGGTTCACCCAAGTAGAATGACAAGGAGGAGCTATTAATTTGGAAAAATCAAGTTACATTAGTAATCACGGTACGTACATCTTAAATTATAAGTTTGATGTCTAGTGGACATGTACATATATGTAGTGGATTTAAAGAGACAAACTGTTTTGTAATCTCAATTTTATAATATGTTTATGCACTATTACAGATGCATGGATATAGAAAACTTTTACTATAAGTAGTTATATTTTTGATATAGTTAAGAATAGTTTAACCCTAATCGCGTAGAAGTTTTAAAATCAAGAAAGGGTCTAGGCAGGGTACATAGTTTTCTCCCTGAATTATATTTTTATTTCAATAACATATTTATAAATTTTATAAAACAATTCAAGGTTAAAACTAGCTGCTATAGACTAACGTAGTTTTTAATTCAAAACCGAGAAAGGGTTAAACTATAAGATAAAGTTAGTATAAAAAAAATTCAAGTCAAGTTTTCTTAACAACTCTGTAACATCTTTAGTGTATATTCGGGGTACGAGTATACGTTAAGGGTGTTACAGTTAAAATTCAATGGGTCCACTATAAAGCCCATTTAGACATGCACACATTAAATCCCAACAAAATGGAAGAAAAATAAGATTAAATCACATTTTATGAATTAAAATGTTTAGTTATGGGCTTTTGAACATGATTATACAACCTAACCTCTTTTTCAGAACTTTCTACTCGGTTAAAATTCCACCTTGTGCATTATAAAGCACATTTAGACACGCATGCCTTAAACCCCAACAAAATAGGTGAAAAATAAGATTAAATCATATTTTATTAATTAAAATATTTATTTATGGTCTTTTGAACATGATTATATAGCTTAACCTCATTATCAAAAATTTTTACTCGATTAAAATTCCAACGGGTCCACTATAAAGCCCATTTAGACATGCACGCCTTGCACACATCAAAACAATCGCAAAACAAGATTAAATAAAATTTTAAGAGTTAAAATATTTAATTATGGGATTTGAATATGATTATATACCTTGACCTCAATTTTAGAACTTTTTACACTGTTAAAATTCCAACGGGTTCACTATAAAGACCATTTAGACATGCACACATTAAATACCAACAAAACGGAAGAAAAATAAGATTAAATCACATTTTATGAATTAAAATATTTAGTTATGGGCTTTTAAACATGATTATACAACTTAACCTCATTTTCAGAACTTTTTACTCTGTTGAAATTCCAACGGGTCCACTATAAAGCCCATTTAGACATGTACGCCTTAAAACCCAACAAAATGGTCGCAAAATAAGAATAAATCAAATTTTATGATTTAAAATATTTATTTTTAGGCTTTTGAATATGATTATATAGCTTAACCTCAATTTCAAAACTTTTTACTCCGTTAAAATTCCAACGGGTCCATGTAAAGCCCATTTAGACATGGACGCCTTAAACCCAACAAAACGGCAAAAAAATAAGATTAAATAAACTTTTATGAGTTAAAATATTTTATTATGTGCTTTTGATTATGATTATATAGCTTAACCTCAATTTTAGAAGTTTTTACTCGGTTAAAATTCCAAAGGGTCCACAGTAAAGCCCATTTAGACATTCACGCTTTAAACTTCAACAAAAGGCCGCAGAATAAGATTACATCAAATTTTATGAGTTGAAATATTTAGTTATAGGCTTTTGAACATGATTATGTAGCTTAGACTCAGTTATAGAACTTTTTACTTGGTTAAAATTCCAACGGGTCCACTATAAAGCCCATTTAGACATGCAATCATTAAATCCCAACAAAACGAAAGAAATATAAGATTAAATCACATTTTATGAATTAAAATATTTAGCTAAGGGCTTTTGAGCATGATTTAACAGCTTAACCTCATTTTCAAAACTTTTTACTCGGTTAAAATTCCAAAGGGTCCACTGTAAAGCCCATTTAGACATACACGCCTTAAACCCCAACAAAATGGCTGCAAAATAAGATTAAATCAAAATTTATGATTTTAATTATTTATTTATGGGCTTTTGAATATGATTATATAGCTTAACCTCAATTTCAAAACTTTTTACTCGGTTAAAATTCCAACGGGTCCACTATAAAGCCCATTTAGACATGCACTCCTAAAACCCAACAAAACGGCCACAAAATAAGATTAAATAAAATTTTATTTTGTTAAAATATTTGATTATGTGCTTTTGATTATGATTGTATATCTTAACCTCAATTTTAGAACTTTTTACTCGGTTAAAATTTCAATGTGTCCACAGTGAAGCCTACTTAGACATGCACTCCTTAAACCCAAACAAAATGGCCGCAAAATAAGATTAAATCAAATTTTATGAGTTAAAATATTTAGTTATGGGATTTGATCATGATTATATAGCTTAACCATAATTTTAGAACTTTTTACTCGGTTAAAATTCCAATAGGGTCCACTATAAAGCCTATTTAGAAAAGCACGCCTTAAACCCAACAAAATGTCTACAAAATAAGATTGAATCAAATTTTATGAGTTAAAATATTTGATTATGGGCTTTTGAATATTATTATATAGCTTAACCTCATTTTCAAAAACTTTTTACTCGGTTAAAATTCCAACGGGTCCACTATAAAGCCCATTTAGACATGTACGCCTTAAACTCCAGCAAAAGGGCCGAAAAATAAGATTAAACAAAATTTTATGTGTTAAAATATTTGATTGTGGGTTGTTGAATATGATTATATAGCTTAACCTCAATTTTATAACTTTTTACTCGGTTCAAATTTCAAAGGGTCCGCTGTAAAGCCCCCTCAGACATTTTATGACTTAAAATATTTAGTTATGGCCTTTTGAACATGATTATGTTGCTTAACCTTATTTTCAAAAATTTTTACTCGGTTAAAATTTCAACGGGTCCACTATAAAGCGTATTTAGACATGCACGCATTAAACCCAACATAACAACCACAAAATAAGATTAAATAAAAAAATTTGAGTTAAAATATTTTATTATGTACTTTTGATTATGATTATATAGCTTAACCTCAATTTTAGAACTTTTACTCGGTTAAAATTCCAACGGGTCCACTATAAAACCCATTTAGACATGTACTCCTTTAACCTCATTTTTAGAAATTTTTATTCAGTAAAACTCCAATGGGTCCACTATAAAGCCCACGTAGACATGCACGCATTAAAATCAAACAAAATGGCCACAAAATAAGATTAAATAAACTTTTACGAATTAAAATATTTAGTTATGGACTTTTGAACATGATTATAGAGCTTAACCTTATTTTCAAAAAAATTTACTCGGTTAAAATTTCAACGGGTCAACTCTAAAGCCCATAAGACATGCACGCCCTAAACCCAACAAAACGACCACAAAATAAGATTAAATAAAATTTTATGAGTTAAAATATTTGATTATGTGCTTTTGATTATGATTATATAGCCTAACATGAATTTTAGAACTTTTTACTTGGTTATAATTCCAACGGGTCCACTGTAAAGTCCATTTAGACATGCACGCCTTAAACCCCATCAAAATGGCCGCAAAATAAGATTAAATCAAATTTTGTGAATTAAAATATTTAGTTATGGGGTTTTGAACATGATTAAATAGCTTAACCACTTTTTTAAAAAAATTTACTTGATTAAACTTCCAACAGGTACACTGTAAAGCACATTTAGGCATGCAAGCCTTAAACCCAAGAAAACGGCCACAAAATAAGTTTTAATCAAATTTTATGAGTTAAAATATTTGATTATGGGCTTTTGAATATTATTGTATAGCTTAACCTCATTTTTAGAACTTTTTACTCGGTTAAAATTCTAACGGGTCCACTATAAATCCCATTTAGACTTGCACGCCATAAACCCCAAAAGATGGCCAAAAAATAATATTAAATAAAATTTTATGTGTTAAAATATTTGATTACGGGCTGTTGAATATGATTATATAGCTTAACATCAAGTTTAAAACTTTTTACTAGGTTAAAATTTCAATGGGTCCACTGTAAAGCCCACTTAAACATTTTATGACTTAAAATATTTAGTCGTGGCCTTTTGAACATGATTATATAGCTTAACCTAATTTTCAAAAAAATTTACTCGGTTAAAATTTCAACGGATCCACTATAAAGCCCATTTAGACATGCATGCCTTAAACCCAACAAAACGACCACAAAATAAGATTAAATAAAAAATTTTGAGTTAAAATATTTGATTATGTACTTTTGATTATTATTATATAGCTTAACCTCAATTCTAGAACTTTTACTCGGTTAAATTTCTAGCAGGTCCACTGTAAAGCCCATTTAGACATGTACGCCTTTAACCTCATTTTTAGAAATTTTTATTAGGTTAAAATTCCAATGGGTCCACTATAAAGCCCATTAGACATGCACGCCTTAAAACCCAACAAAATGGACACAAAATAAGATTAAATCAAAATTTACGAATTAAAATATTTAGTTATGGTCTTTTGAACTTGATTATATAGCTTAACCTCATTTTCAAAAATTTTTACTCGTTTAAAATTTCAACGGGTCCACTGTAAAGCCCATAAGACATGCACGCCTTAAACCCAACAAAATGACCACAAAATAAGATTAAAAAATTACGAGTTAAAATATTTGACTTGCACTTTTGATTATGATTATATAGCTTAAATTCAATTTTAGAACTTTTTACTCAGTTATAATTCTAACGGGTCCACTGTAAAGCCCATTTAGACATGCACGCCTTAAACCCCATCACAATGGCCGCAAAATAAGATTAAATCAAATTTTATGAACTAAAATATTTAGTTATGGTATTTTGTACATGATTAAATAGCTTAACCTCTTTTTCAGAAATTTTTACTTGATTAAAATTTCAACAGGTCCACTGTAAAGCACATTTAGGCATGACGCTTTAATCCCAAGAAAACGGCCACAAAATAAGATTTAATCAAATTTTATGAGTTAAAATATTTGATTATGGGATTTTGAATATTATTATCTAGCTTAACCACATTTTCAAAACTTTTTACTCGGTTATAATTCCAATGGGTCTACCATAAAGCCCATTTAGACATGCACGCCTTAAACCCCAACAAAACGGCCGAAAAATAAGATTAAATAAAATTTTATGTGTTAAAATATTTGATTATGGACTGTTGAATATGATTATTCCAAAAAATAGGACAAAATAAGATCAAATAAAATTTTTGAGTTAATATATTTGATTATGCCCATTATGATTATATAGCTTAACCTCAATTTTAGAACTTTTTACTCGGTTAAAATTTTAATGGGTCCACTGTAAAGCCCCCTTAGACATTTTATGATTTAAAATATTTAGTTACGCCTTTTGAACATGATTATATAGCTTAACTTATTTTCAAAATATTTTACTCAGTTAAAATTCCAACGGGTCCACTATAAAGCCCATTTAGACATGCACGCCTTAAACCCAACAAAACAACCGCAAAATAAGATTAAATAAATTTTTTTGAGTTAAAATATTTGTTTTGTACTTTTGATTATGATTATATAGCTTAACCTCAATTTTAGAACTTTTTACTCGGTTAAAATTCCAACGGGTCCACTCTAATGCCCATTTAGACAAGTATGCCTTTAACCTCATTTTGAGAAATTTTTATTCGGTTAAAATTCCAATGGGTCCATTATAAAGCCCTTGAGGACATGCACGCCTTAAAATCCAACAAAATGGCCACAAAATAAGATTAAATCAAAATTTATGAAATATAGCTTAACCTTATTTTCAAAAATTTTTACTCGGTTAAAATTTCAACGAGTCCACTGTAAAGCCCATAATACATGCACGCCTTAAACCCAACAAAACGACCACAAAATAAGATGAAATAAGATTTTATGAGTTAATATATTTGATTATGTGCTTTTGATTCTGATTATATAGCTTAACCTCAATTTTAGAACTTTTTACTCGGTTATAATTCCAACGGATCCACTGTAAAACCCATTTAGACATACACGGCTTAAACCCCATCAAAATGGCCACAAAATAAAATTAAATCATATTTTTTGAATTAAAATATTTAGTTATGGGCTTTTGAACATGATTAAATAGCTTAACCTTTTTTTCAAAAAATATTACTTGATTAAAATTTCAACAGGTCCACTATAAAAGCACATTTAGGCATGCACGCCTTAAACCTAAGAAAACAGCCACAAAATAAGATTAAATAAATTTTTATGAGTTAAAATATTTTATTATGGGCTTTTGATTATGATTATATAGCTTAAACTCAATTTTACAACTCGGTTAAAATTCCAACGGGTCCACTATAAAGCTTATTTAGACATGCACGCCATAAACCCAAAAAAACGGCCAAAAAATAAGATTCAATCACATTTTATGATTTAAAATATTTATTTATGGGCTTTTTAACTTGATTATATAGCTTAAACTCATTTTCATAACTTTTAACTCGGTTAAAATTCCAACGAGTCCACTATAAAGCCCATTTAGACATGCACTCCTTAAACAATAACAAAACGGACGAAAAATAAGATTAAAGCATATTTTATGAATTAAAATATTTAGTTATGGGTTTAGGAACTTGATTATATAGATTAACCTCATTTTTTAGAAATTTTTACTCGGTTAAAATTCCAACTAGTCCATTATAAAGCTCATTTAAACATGCAACGCCTTAAAACCCAAAAAATGGCCGCAAAATAAGATTAAATGAAAATTTTGTATTAAAATATTTAGTTATGGGCTTTTGAAAATGATTATACAGCTTAACCATAATTTTAGAACTTTTTACTCGCTTAAAATTCTAACGGGTCCAATGTAAAGCCCATTAAGACATGCACGCCTTAAACCCCAACAAGAAGGCCAAAAATATGATTAAATCAAATTTTATGACTTAAAATATTTGATTATGGGCTGCTGAATATGATTATATATCTTAACCTAAATTTTAGAACTTTTTACTCAGTTAAAATTCCAACGAGTCCACTGTATGGCCCCCCACTTAGACATTCACGCCTTAAACCCCAACAAAATGTCCGCAAATTAAGATTAAATCAAATTTTATGAATTAAAATATTTATTTTTGGGCTTTTGAACATGATTATATAGCTGGACGTCATTTTTTAGAAATTTTTACTTGGTTAAAATTCCAACGAGTCCACTACAAAGCCCACTTAGACATGCACGCCTTAAACCCAACAAAACAGACATAAAATAAGATGAAATAAAATTTTATGAGTTAAAATATTTGATTACGGGCTTTTGATTATGTTTGTATAGCTTAACCTCTATTTTAGAACATTTTACTCGGTTAAAATTTCAACGAGTCCACTGTAAAGCCTTTTTGACATGCACGCCTTAAACCCCAACAAAATAGCTGTAAAATAAGATTTAATCAAATTTTATGAATTAAAATAATTAGTTATAGGATTTTGAACTTGATTATACAACTTAACCTCATTTTTAGAACTTTTTACTCGGTTAAAATTCTAACGGGTCCATAGTAAACCCCATTTAGACATACACACCTTAAACCCCAACAAAACGACCTAAAAATAAGATTAAATCACATTTTATGACTTAAAATATATAGTTATGGGTTAACCTCATTTTTAGAAATTTGTACTCGATTAAAATCCAACGGGTCCACTATAAAGCCTATTTAGACATGTACGCCTTAAACCCAACAAAACGACCACAAAATAAGATAAAATAAAATTTTATGAGTTATATATTTGATTATGGGCTTTTGAATATCATTGTATAGCTTAACCTCATATTTAGAACTTTTTACTCGGTTAAAATTTCAAAGGGTCCACTATAAAGCCCATTTAGACATGCACGCCTTAAACCTCAACAAAACGAACGAAAAATAAGATTAAATCACATTTTTTGAATTAAAATATTTATTTATGGATTTTTAAACATGATTATATATCTTAACCTCATTTTTATATATTTTTACTTGGTTAAAATTCCAACGGGTCCACTGTAAAGCCTATTTAGACATGCACGCCTTAAACCCCAACAAAACGTACGAAAAATAAGATTAAATCAAATTTTATGAATTAAAATTTTTCATGGGTTTTTGAACATGATTATATAGATTAACCTAAATTTTAGAAAATTTTACTCGGTTAAAATTCCAACGGGTCCACTATAAAGCTCATTTAGACATGCACACCTTAAAACCCAACAAAATGGAAGCAAAATAAGAATAAATCAAATTTTTGGACTAAAATATTTAGATATAAGCTTTTGAACATGATTATACAGCTTAACCTCAATTTTATAACTTTTTACTCAGTTAAAATTCCAACGGGTCCACTATAAAGCCGATTTAGACATGCACGCCTTAAACCCCAACAAAACGAACGAAAAATAAGATTAAATCACATTTTTTGAATTAAAATATTTATTTATTGGTTTTTTAACATGATTATATATCTTAACCTCACTTTTAGATATTTTTACTTAGTTAAAATTCCAACGGGTCCACGTAAAGCCCATTTAGACATGCACGCCTTAAACCCCAACAAAACGAACGAAAAATAAGATTAAATCACATTTTTTGTATTTAAATATTTATTTATGGGTTTTTTAACATGATTATATATCTTAACCTCATTTTTAGATATTTTTACTTGGTTAAAATTCCAACAAGTCCTATTTAGACATGCACGCCGTAAACCCCAACAAAATGGACAAAAAATAAGATTAAATCAAAGTTTATGAATTAAAATTTTTTATGGGTTTTTGAACATGATTATATAGCTTAACCTAATTTTTGGAAATTTTTACTCGGTTAAAATTCCAACGGGTACACTATAAAGCCCATTTAGATATGCACGCCTTAAAACCCAACAAAATGGAAGCAAAATAAGATTAAATCAAATTTTTGGATTAAAATTTTTAGTTATGGGATTTTGAACATGATTATGCAGCTTAACCTCAATTTTATAACTTTTTACTCGGTTAAAATTCCAATGGGTCCACTATAAAGCCCATTTAGACATGCACGCCTTAAACCCCAACAATATGACCGAAAAATAAGATTAAATCGCATTTTATGACTTAAAATATTTATTTATGGGCTTTTGAATATGATTATATAGCTTAACCTCATTTTCGGAATTTTTTACTAGGTTAAAATTCCAACGGGTCCACGGTAAAGCCCATTTAGACATGCACGCCTTAAACCCAACAAAACGACCACAAAATAAGATTAAATCAAATTTTATGAGTTAAAATATTTAATTATGGGCTATAACCCCCTTGACGCGATCTAGTCACAAGATCGAACCGAGCGAGCTACATTAGGGTTTGCCGAGACAAGCCTAGAAGATTTACTTTCAAACGGTCATTTTTTTCATTTTATCTTATCCAAATGCATTTTAAGTCCTAAGGTGATCATACTAGTTATGTCATGGATTATAGCTCAATCGGGCATCGAATGGACATCAAATTGCTCGAATTCGCATTTTAGGGACTAAAATGCAATTTTTGACAGTTAAGAGTACTTGTGAAATTAAAGTTATCAATCCTTAATTAGTCTTATTTCATACTATCATGTTAAATATCAGCTTAAAATAACCATCCAAACTCATTTAATTGCATAAACAAGAAACAGGGACTAAATTGCAAAGAAAACAAACTTCAGATAGTGTGCCTTAGCTCCTCATCTTTTGGCACCACTATTCGACTCTTGAAACACAAAACACCTTCATCACTGAAAAAAATACGTCTCGTTGACATCCAAGATGTCATTGACCTCCGATGCATAAGAATTATCATACAGTTGCTTCTTAATCAACTGCAACAACGATGGCTTCATTTGCAACTCAGCCAACAGCCCACCATCTCGCGTTACACTCAACCGAGAAAACATCACCCTCAACTCAACCACAACCTTTTTACTCAAAGCATCGGCTGCCACATTAGCCTTACCCGGATGATACTCGATTGTTAGATCTTAATCGTTAAGCAACTCCAACCATCTTCGTTGCCTAAAATTCAACTCTTTTTGTGACATCAAGTATTTCCAACTTTTGTGATCCGTGTACACAATACACTTCTCACCATAAAGATATTGTCGTCAAATCTTCAACGAAAACACCACTACAGCAAGCTCAATATCGTACGTAGGATAGTTGCATTGTGCACCTTCAATTGTCTAGATGCATAAGCGACAACCCTTTCCTCTTGCATCAGAGCACACCCCAAACCCACATAAGATGGGTCACTATACACAACAAACTCCTTCCCTGACTCAGGTTGAATCAAGATTGGAGCTTGCGTCAAAGCTTCCTTCAGCTTGTCAAAAGCTTGTTGTCTACCTTTTGTCCACTCAAAACTCACATCTTTCTGCAACAACTTCGTCAAAGGTGCAGCAAACTTCAAAAAACCATCCACGAAGCATCGATAATATCCTGCTAACCCTAGAAAGCTACGAACCTTCGATACCGACTTTGGTTGCTTCCAATTCACAACAACTTCAATTTTTTGCAGATCCACGCGAATACCCTTAGCTGAAACAACATGACCAAGGAACACTACTTGCTTGATCCAAAACTCACGCTTACTCAGCTTAGCATAAAGCTTATTGTCCAACAGAACTTACAACATAATCCGTAAGTGTCGATCAAGATCTTTCTCGGTATGAGAGTACACAAGGATGCCATCGATGAACACTACCACAAATTGATCCAAGAATTCATGGAACACCCGATTCATCAAATCCATGAATGCTGTCGGTGCATTTGTCAACCCAAATGGCATCGCCAAGAACTCATAATGCCCATAACACGTACGAAAAGATCTCTTCGGCACATCTTTATCCTTCACCTTCAACTAATAATACCCCGACCTCAAATCAATCTTGGAAAACACAGTCGTACCTCGAAACTGATCAAACAAATCATCAATCCTTGGCAAAGGATACTTGTTCTTAATCGTCAACTTATTCAGTTTCCGATAATCAATGTACATCCTCAATGTGCCATCTTTATTTTCCACAAATAACAACGTTGCTGCCCACGATGACACACTAGGCTGAATGAAACCACGATCCAACAACTCCTGTAATTGTGTCTTCAACTTTTTCAACTCCTTCGGTGCCATGCAATAGGGTGCAATCAACACCGAAGCTGTATCCGTGAACGTCTCGATGCAAAACTCCACTTCCCTATTAGGCGATAAACCTGACAACTCTTTCGGAAACACCTCTAGAAAATCACAAACAGTGCGAATATCTTGGGCACACACTTTCTTCATATTCGAGTTCATAACATAAGCTAGGTATGTTTGACCCCAAGATTCCATCATCTTTCGCGCTTCCAAAGCTGAAACAATATTAGACAAGAAATTGACATTCTTGCCCACAACCACCACTTCGTAATCCTCAGCAAGTCACAACGAAACTCGCTTAGTCTCAAAATCAACCATAGCTCGATGTTCAGACAACCAATCTATCCCCAAGATTACATCAAAACCATGAAATGGTAACTCTATCACGTCAACCGCAAACACATACCCTTGAACCATCAAAGGACATCTCATATACAACCTCCTAGCAACTACCATCTCCCCAAAGGAACTAGTTACCCTCATACCAACATCTAAAACTTCTACAGGTATATCAAGCAAGTAAGCATGTTTGTGCAGGATATATGAATGCGTAGAGCCAGAATCTATCAAAGAAAGCAATGGTATGGACTGCAAAGTAAATGTACCTACAATCACATCGGTATCATTCCTTCCCACACGATGGCACAAACTCTCGCCGATCCACCACCCTCAGGCTGAACCACTACGGTATGAGTAACTACCATCTGACCATCATCTTTACGCTGGAAATGTCCATGATCGTTCCCATGGCCTCTCTATGGCACAACAACTGGTGCAAGAGCCTAACATTTCCTAGCTAACTGCAGACAATCACGCCTAAGATGATCTCGCGATCCACAGTTTCAACATGTACCCAGGGCACCCTAACACTCCCCTAAATGCCTCCTACCACAACGCCTACACTCGGGTACTCCAGCATAGGTATTCTGATCTTGTAGACCTCGCCCAGCATTTCTTCCATCACACCTCTAATCTGGTCGGTACCTCCTATCTCTATGCTTCTTGTAACGATCTCGGCCAACATCTGACTCAGCATGCCTCTTCCCAACAAAAGAACTCTCAAAATGAGGAGACAACCCCAAATTATGTTCTATATTCTTAGCTAGAGAAACCAGGACATCAAACTCTATATAGTCTGTAGCCAACATTTATGTTTTTACCTCCTTGATCAACCCATAACAGAACCGGTCGTAACGTTGTCGCTCATCAGCAACCAGCTCAAAAGCATACTTGCTCAAACGGACAAACTAGATCTCATACTCAGAAACAGATATGTTTCCCTGCTCCAAATCCATAAACTTCTTTTTCTTCTCATCTCGATAACGAGTTCCCAAATACTTCTTGCAGAAAGCAGCATAAAAGAATTCTCATGTTACATCAGTAGGTGCCACACCCGCAACAACAGTTGTCCACCAACTGTAAGAATCACCCTACAACGACGACACTATACAACCCAGCTTGCGAACATCTGAACACTCTATCTGGCCCAAAATCCTCTCCGTGCTAGCAAACCACTCCCCAGCTGCTTTAAGAGCTAAACGTCTAAAGTTAGTACCACCTAGGCTACACAGACGCTCTAAAGGTAGTTTGATATTCATAGCTACAGGAACCGGTGTAGGTACTTGCACTCTAGCCATGGTTGCCTGAAAAGCTCTTGTCATCGCTTGGATTAACGGTGTCATGTCACAAAAAATAGGTCCTTGTGGTGCCTAAAGGGCACTACTCTCAACTCCAACACCAGCAGGAGAAATCGGTGGAGGAGGAGGCAACTCTTTATCATGTCTATTCACTACACTCCCCATATGTGCTATCATCTCTCGTCTCAGTCCCATTCATAAAAATATGAGTTTAAAACATGATAATGCAATAAAACAAAACAATTAGGCCAGTTTGTAGCAAGAATCCAAGTCACTATTGTTTAAAGACAAAATCATTTAACTCTAGTAGCAATAAGGCAATGTGTCCCCAAGCTAAACACCTCAAACATTTCACATATCGAACATAATCTAACAATTCCAAACACCGTGCATAACACTCAGCGGAAACATTCATCACTAATATATCAAACAACCATAACCCACCTCCTAACAATCAAAACTGGCTCTGATACCAATAAATGTAACCCCCTTGACCCGGTCTAGTCACAATACTGAACCGATCGAGCTACATTAGGGTTAGCTGAGTCAAACCCAGAAGATTTACTTTGAAATGGCCCATTTTTTCCTTTTATCTTATCTATATTTAGTTATGGGCTTTTTAATATGATTATATAGCTTAAACTCAATATTAGAACTTAATACTCGGTTAAAATTCCAACGGGTCCACTATAAAGCCAATTTAGACATTCACGCCTTAAATCCCAACAAAACGGAAGAAAAATAAGATTAAATCAAATTTTATGAATTAAAATTTTTAGTTATGGGCTTTTGAACATGATTATATAGCTTAACCTTATTTTTCATAAATTTGTATTCGGTTAATATTTCAACGGGTCTACAATAATGCCCATTTAGACATGCATGCCTTAAACCCAACAAAATGAACCCAAAATAAGAATAGATCAAATTTTATGAGTTAAAATATTTGATTATGGGATTTTCATTATGATTATATAGCTTAGCCTCAATTTTAGAACTTTTTACCTGGTTAAAATTCCAACGGATCCACTGTCAATCCCATTTAAAGATTAATTCATATTTTACGACTTAAAATATTTAGTTATCGGCTTTTGAACATGATTATACAACTTAGATTCATTTTTAGAAATTTTTACTCGGTTAAAATTCTACGGGTCCATTATAAAGCCCATTTACACATGCACGCCTCAAACCCAACAAAACGGCCACAAAATAAGATTAAAAAATTTTATGAGTTAAAATATTTGATTATGTGCTTTTATTATGATTATATATCTTAACCTCAATTTTACAACTTTTTAATCGGTTAAAATTCCAACGAGTCCACTGTAAAGCCCATTTAGATATGCACGCCTTAAACCCCAACAAAACGGCCGAAAAATAAGATTAAAACAAATTTTATGAATTAAAATAATTAGTTATGGGCTTTTGAACAAGATTATACAGCTTAACCTAAATTTTAGAACTTTTTACTCTGTTAAAATTTCAATGGGTCACTGTAAAGCCCGTTTAGACATGCTTGCCTTAAACCCCAACAAAATGGAAAAAAATAAGATTAAATCACATTTTGTGAATTAAAATATTTATTTATGGGCTTTTGAACATGATTATATAGCTTAACCTTATTTTCAGAACTTTTTACTTGGTTAAAATTCCACCTTGTCCACTATAAAGCCCATTTAGACATGCACGCCTTAAAACCCTAACAAAATGGATGAAAAATAAGATTAAATCACATTTTATTAATTAAAATATTTATTTATGGTCTTTTGAACATGATTATATAGCTTAACCTCATTTTCAAAAATATTTACTCGGTTAAAATTCCAACGGGTCCACTGTAAAGCCCATTTAGACATGCACGCCGTGCACGTAACAAAACAGCCACAAAATAAGATTAAATCAAATTTTATAACTTAAAATATTTTATTATGGGCTTTTGAAAACGGTTATATACCTAAACCTCAATTTTAAAACTTCTTACATGGCTAAAATTCCAACTGGTCCACTATAATGCCCATTTAGACATACACGCCTAAAATTCCAACAAAACGGAAGAAAAACCAGATTAAATCACATTTTATTAATTAAAATATTTAGTTAAGGGATTTTGAATATGATTATATAGCTTAAACTCAATATTAGAACTTAATACTCGGTTAAAATTCCAACGGGTCCACTATAAAGCCAATTTAGACATTCACGCCTTAAATCCCAACAAAACGGAAGAAAAATAAGATTAAATCAAATTTTTTGAATTAAAATTTTTAGTTATGGGCTTTTGAACATGATTATATAGCTTAACCTTATTTTTCAGAAATTTGTATTCGGTTAATATTTCAATGGGTCTACAATATAGCCCATTTAGACATGCATGCCTTAAACCCAACAAAACGACCCCAAAATAAGAATAGATCAAATTTTATGAGTTAAAATATTTGATTATGGGATTTTCATTATGATTATATAGGTTAAACTCAATATTAGAACTTTTTACCCGGTTAAAATTCCAACGGGTCCACTATCAAGCCCATTTAAAAATTAATTCATTATTTATGACTTAAAATATTTAGTTATCGGCTTTTGAACATGATTATACAACTTAGCTTCATTTTTAGAAATTTTTACTCGGTTAAAATTCTAACGGGTCCATTATAAAGCCCATTTAGACATGCACACCTTAAACCCAACAAAACGGCTACAAAATAAGATTAAATAAAATTTTATGAGTTAAAATATTTGATTATGTGCTTTTGATTATGATTATATATCTTAACCTCAATTTTAGAACTTTTTACTCGGTTAAAATTCCAACGGGCTCCCTGTAAAGCCCATTTAGATATGCAAGCCTTAAACCCCAACAAAACGGCCGAAAAATAAGATTAAAACAAATTTTATGAATTAAAATATTTAATTATGGCTTTTTGAACATGATTATACAGCTTAACCTAAATTTTAGAACAATTTACTCTGTTAAAATTCCAATGGGTCCAATGTAAAGCCCATTTAGACATGCTTGCCTTAAACCCCAACAAAATAGACAAAAAATAAGATTAAATCACATTTTGTGAATTAAAATATTTATTTATGGCTTTTGAACATGATTATATAGCTTAACCTTATTTTCAAAACTTTTTACTTGGTTAAAATTTCACCTTGTCCACTATAAAGCCCATTTAGACATGCACGCCTTAAAACCCCAACAAAATGGATGAAAAATAAGATTAAATCACATTTTATTAATTAAAATAATTATTTATGGTCTTTTGAACATGATTATATAGCTTAACCTCATTTTCAAAAATATTTACTCGGTTAAAATTCCAACAGGTCCACTGTAAAGCCCATTTAGACATGCACGCTCTACATGCAACAAAACGGCCACAAAATAAGATTAAATCAAATATTATAACTTAAAATATGTTATTATGGGCTTTTGAAAACGGTTATATACCTTAACCTCAATTTTAAAACTTTTTACACGGCTAAAATTCCAACGGGTCCACTATAATGCCCATTTAGACATGCACGCCTAAAATTCCAACAAAACGGAAGAAAAACCAGATTAAATCACATTTTATTAATTAAAATATTTAGTTATGGGCTTTTGAATATGATTATATAGCTTAAACCTAATATTAGAATTTAATACTCGGTTAAAATTCCAACGGGTCCACTATAAAGCCAATTTAGACATTCACGCCTTAAATCCCAACAAAACGGAAGAAAAATAAGATTAAATAAAATTTTATGAATTGAAATTTTTAATTATGGGCTTTTGAACATGATTATATAGCTTAACCTTATTTTTAGAAATTTTTATTCGGTTAATATTTCAACGGGTCTACAATAAAGCCCATTTAGACATGCATGCCTTAAACCCAACAAAACGACCCCAAAATAAGAATAGATCAAATTTTATGAGTTAAAATATTTGATTATGGGATTTTCATTATGATTATATAGGTTAAACTCAATATTAGAACTTTTTACCCGGTTAAAATTCCAACGGGTCCACTGTCAAGCCCATTTAAAGATTAATTCATTATTTATGACTTAAAATATTTAGTTATCGGCTTTTGAACATGATTATACAACTTAGCTTCATTTTTAGAAATTTTTACTCGGTTAAAATTCTAACGGGTCCATTATAAAGCCCATTTAGACATGCACGTCTTAAACCCAACAAAACGGCTACGAAATAAGATTAAATAAAGTTTTATGAGTTAAAATATTTGATTATCTGCTTTTGATTATGATTATATATCTTAACCTCAATTTTAGAACTTTTTACTCGGTTAAAATTCCAACGGGCCTACTGTAAAGCCCATTTAGATATGCAAGCCTTAAACTCCAACAAAACGGCCGGAAAATAAGATTAAAACAAATTTTATGAATTAAAATATTTAATTATGGCTTTTTGAACATGATTATACAGCTTAACCTAAATTTTAGAACAATTTACTCTGTTAAAATTCCAATGGGTCCAATGTAAAGCCCATTTAGACATGCTTGCCTTAAACCCCAACAAAATAGACAAAAAATAAGATTAAATCACATTTTGTGAATTAAAATATTTATTTATGGCTTTTGAACATGATTATATAGCTTAACCTTATTTTCAAAACTTTTTACTTGGTTAAAATTTCACCTTGTCCACTATAAAGCCCATTTAGACATGCACGCCTTCAAACCCCAACAAAATGGATGAAAAATAAGATTAAATCACATTTTATTAATTAAAATATTTATTTATGGTCTTTTGAACATGATTATATAGCTTAACCTCATTTTTAAAAATATTTACTTGGTTAAAATTCCAGCGGGTCCACTTTAAAGCCCATTTAGACATTTACGCCGTGCACGCAACAAAACAACCACAAAATAAGATTAAATCAAATTTTATAACTTAAAATATTTTATTATGGGCTTTTAAAAATGGTTATATACCTTAACCTCAATTTTAAAACTTCTTACACGGCTAAAATTCCAACGGGTCCACTATAATGCCCATTTAGACATGCACGCCTAAAATTCCAACAAAACGGAAGAAAAACCAGATTAAATCACATTTTATTAATTAAAATATTTAGTTACGGGATTTTGAATATGATTATATAGCTTAAACTCAATATTAGAACTTAATACTCGGTTAAAATTCCAACGGGTCCACTATAAAGCCAATTTAGACATTCACGCCTTAAATCCCAACAAAACGGAAGAAAAATAAGATTAAATCAAATTTTATGAATTAAAATTTTTAGTTATGGGCTTTTGAACATGATTATATAGCTTAACCTTATTTTTAGAAATTTTTATTCGGTTAATATTTCAACGGGTCTACAATAAAGCCCATTTAGACATGCATGCCTTAAACCCAACAAAACGACCCCAAAATAAGAATAGATCAAATTTTATGAGTTAAAATATTTGATTATGGGATTTTCATTATGATTATATAGCTTAACCTCAATTTTAGAACTTTTTACCCGGTTAAAATTCCAACGGGTCCACTGTCAAGCCCATTTAAAGATTAATTCATTATTTATGACTTAAAATATTTAGTTATCGGCTTTTGAACATGATTATACAACTTAGCTTCATTTTTAGAAATTTTTACTCGGTTAAAATTCTAACGGGTCCATTATAAAGCCCATTTAGACATGCACGCCTTAAACCCAACAAAACGGCTACAAAATAAGATTAAATAAAATTTTATGAGTTAAAATATTTGATTATGTGCTTTTGATTATGATTATATATCTTAACCTCAATTTTAGAACTTTTTACTCGGTTAAAATTCCAACGGGCCTACTGTAAAGCCCATTTAGATATGTAAGCCTTAAACCCCAACAAAACGGCAAAAAAATAAGATTAAAACAAATTTTATGAATTAAAATATTTAGTTATGGGTTTTTGAACATGATTATACAGCTTAACCTAAATTTTAGAACAATTTACTCTGTTAAAATTCCAATGGGTCAAATGTAAAGCCCATTTAGACATGCTTGCCTTAAACCCCAACAAAATAGACAAAAAATAAGATTAAATCACATTTTGTGAATTAAAATATTTATTTATGGCTTTTGAACATGATTATATAGCTTAACCTTATTTTCAAAACTTTTTACTTGGTTAAAATTTCACCTTGTCCACTATAAAGCCCATTTAGACATGCACGCCTTAAAACCCCAACAAAATGGATGAAAAATAAGATTAAATCACATTTTATTAATTAAAATATTTATTTATGGTCTTTTGAACATGATTATATAGCTTAACCTCATTTTCAAAAATATTTACTCGGTTAAAATTCCAACGGGTCCACTGTAAAGCCCATTTAGACATGCACGCCCTACACGCAACAAAACGACCACAAAATAAGATTAAATCAAATTTTATAACTTAAAATATTTTATTATGGGCTTTTGAAAACGGTTATATACCTTAACCTCAATTTTAAAACTTTTTACACGGCTAAAATTCCAACGGGTCCACTATAATGCCCATTTAGACATGCACGCCTAAAATTCCAACAAAACGGAAGAAAAACCAGATTAAATCACATTTTATTAATTAAAATATTTAGTTATGGGCTTTTGAATATGATTATATAGCTTAAACTCAATATTAGAATTTAATACTCGGTTAAAATTCCAACGGGTCCACTATAAAGCCAATTTAGACATTCACGCCTTAAATCCCAACAAAACGGAAGAAAAATAAGATTAAATAAAATTTTATGAATTGAAATTTTTAATTATGGGCTTTTGAACATGATTATATAGCTTAACCTTATTTTTAGAAATTTTTATTCGGTTAATATTTCAACGGGTCTACAATAAAGCCCATTTAGAAATGCATGCCTTAAACCCAACAAAACAACCCCAAAATAAGAATAGATCAAATTTTATGAGTTAAAATATTTGATTATGGGATTTTCATTATGATTATATAGGTTAAACTCAATATTAGAACTTTTTACCCGGTTAAAATTCCAACGGGTCCACTGTCAAGCCCATTTAAAGATTAATTCATATTCTATGACTTAAAATATTTAGTTATCGGCTTTTGAACATGATTATACAACTTAGCTTCATTTTTAGAAATTTTTACTCTGTTAAAATTCTAACGGGTCCATTATAAAGCCCATTTAGACATGCACGCCTTAAACCCAACAAAACGGCTACAAAATAAGATTAAATAAAATTTTATGAGTTAAAATATTTGATTATGTGCTTTTGATTATGATTATATATCTTAACCTCAATTTTAGAACTTTTTACTCGGTTAAAATTCCAACGGGTCCACTATAAAGCCCATTTAGACATGCACGCCCTACACGCAACAGAACGGCAACAAAATAAGATTAAATCAAATTTTATAACTTAAAATATTTTATTATGGGCTTTTGAAAATGGTTATATACATTAACCTCAATTTTAAAACTTTTTACACGGCTAAAATTCCATCGGGTCCACTATAATGCCCACTTAGACATGCACGCCTAAAATTCCAACAAAACGAAAGAAAAACCAGATTAAATCACATTTTATTAATTAAAATATTTAGTTATGGGCTTTTGAATATGATTATATAGCTTAAACTCAATATTAGAATTTAATACTCGGTTAAAATTCCAACGAGTCCACTATAAAGCCAATTTAGACATTCACGCCTTAAATCCCAACAAAACGGAAGAAAAATAAGCTTAATCAAATTTTATGAATTGAAATTTTTAATTATGGGCTTTTGAACATGATTATATAGCTTAACCTTATTTTTAGGAATTTTTATTCGGTTAATATTTCAACGGGTCTACAATAAAGCTCATTTTGAAATGCATGCCTTAAACCCAACAAAATTGCCCCAAAATAAGAATAAATCAAATTTTATGAGGTAAAATATTTGATTATGAGATTTTCATTATGATTATATAGCTTAACCTCAATCTTAGAACTTTTTACCTTGTTAAAATTCCAACGGGTCCACTGTCAAGCCCATTTAAAGATTAATTCATATTTTATGACTTATAATATTTAGTTATCGGCTTTTGAACATGATTATACAACTTAGTTTCATTTTTAGAAATTTTTACTCGGTTAAAATTCTAACGGGTCCTTTATAAAGCCCATTTAGACATGCACGCCTTAAACCCAACAAAACGGCCACAAAATAAGATTAAATAAAATTTTATGAGTTAAAATATTTGATTATGTGCTTTTGATTATGATTATATATCTTAACCTCAATTTAGAACTTTTTACTCGGTTAAAATTCAAACGGGCCCACTGTAAAGCCCATTTAGATATGCAAGCCTTAAACCCCAACAAAACAGTCGAAAAAAAAGATTAAAACAATTTTTATGAATTAAAATATTGAATTATGGGTTTTTGAACATGATTATGCAGCTTAACCTAAATTTTAGAACAATTTACTCTGTTAAAATTTCAATGGGTCCAATGTAAAGCCCATTTAGACATGCTTGTCTTAAACCCCAACAAAAAGGCAAAATATAAGATTAAATCACATTTTTTGAATTAAAATATTTATTTATGGGCTTTTGAACATGATTATATAGCTTAACCTTATTTTCAGAACTTTTTACTTGGTTAAAATTCCACTTTGTCCACTATAAAGCCCATTTAGACATGCACGCCTTAAAAGCCCAACAAAATGGAGGAAAATAAGATTAAATCACAATTTATTAATTAAAATATTTATTTATGGTCTTTTGAACATGATTATATTGCTTAACCTCATTTTAAAAAATATTTACTCGGTTAAAATTCCAACGGGTCCACTATAAAGCCCATTTAGACATGCACGCCCTACACTCAACAAAACGACCACAAAATAAGATTAAATCAAATTTTATAACTTAAAATATTTAATTATGGGCTTTTGAAAACAGTTATATACCTTAAACTCAATTTTAAAACTTTTTACACGGCTAAAATTCCAACGGGTCCACTATAATGCCCATTTAGACATGCACACCTTAAATCCCAACAAAACGGAAGAAAAAATAGATTAAATCATATTTTATTGATTAAAATATTTAGTTATGGGCTTTTGAATATGATTATATAGCTTAAACTCAATATTAGAATTTAATACTCAGTTAAAATTCCAACGGGTCCACTATAAAGCCAATTTAGACATTCACACCTTAAATCCCAACAAAATGGAAGAAAAATAAGATTAAATCAAATCTTATGATTTAAAATTTTTAGTTATGGGCTTTTGAACATGATAATATAGCTTAACCTTATTTTTAAAAATTTTTATTCGGTTAATATTTCAATGGGTGTACAATAAAACCCATTTAGAAATGCAAGCCTTAAACCCAACAAAACGGCCCCAAAATAAGAATAGATCAAATTTTATTAGTTAAAATATTTGATTATGGGATTTTCATTATGATTATATAGTTTAACTCAATATTAGAACTTTTTTTTGTTAAAATTTTTACTCAAGCCCATTTAAAGATTAATTCATATTTTATGACTTAAAATATTTAGTTATGGCTTTTGAACATGATTATACAACTTAGCTTCATTTTTTAAATTTTTACTCGTTAAAAGTCCCCATTTAAAGCCCATTTAGACATGCACGCCTTTAAACCCAACAAAACGGCTACAAAATAAGATTAAATAAAATTTTATGAGTTAAAATATTTGATTATGTGCTTTTGATTATGATTATATATCTTAACCTCAATTTTAGAACTTTTTATTAAAATATTTAGTTATGGGCTTAAACCCCAAAAAACGGCAAAAAAATAAGATTAAAACAAATTTTATGAATTAAAATATTTAATTATGGGCTTTTGAACATGATTACTTCTTAACCTAAATTTTAGAACAATTTACTGTTAAAATTCCAATGGGTCCAATGTAAAGCCCATTTAGACATGCATGCCTTAAACCCCAACAAAACGGACAAAAAATAAGATTAAATCACATTTTGTGAATTAAAATATTTATTTATGGGCTTTTGAACATGATTATATAGCTTAACCTTATTTTCAGAACTTTTTACTTGGTTAAAATTCCACCTTGTCCACTATAAAGCCCATTTAGACATGCACGCCTTAAAACCCCAACAAAATGGATGAAAAATAAGATTAAATCACATTTTATTAATTAAAATATTTATTTATGGTCTTTTGAACATGATTATATAGCTTAACCTCATTTTCAAAAATATTTACTCGGTTAAAATTCCAACGGGTCCACTATAAAGCCCATTTAGACATGCACGCCCTACACGCAACAAAACGACCATAAAATAAGATTAAATCAAATTTTATAACTTAAAATATTTTATTATGGGATTTTGAAAACGGTTATATACCTTAACCTCAATTTTAAAACTTTTTACACGGCTAAAATTCCAACGGGTCCACTATAATGCCCATTTAGACATGCACGCTTAAAATTCCAACAAAACGGAAGAAAAACCAGATTAAATCACATTTTATTAATTAAAATATTTAGTTATGGGATTTTGAATATGATTATATAGCTTAAACTCAATATTAGAACTTAATACTCGGTTAAAATTCCAACGGGTCCACTATAAAGCCAATTTAAACATTCACGCCTTAAATCCCAACAAAACAGAAGAAAAATAAGATTAAATCAAATTTTATGATTTAAAAATTTTAGTTATGGGCTTTTGAACATGATTATATAGCTTAACCTTATTTTTAGAATTTTTTATTCGGTTAATATTTCAACAGGTCTACAATAAAGCCCATTTAGAAATGCATGCCTTAAACCCAACAAAACGACCCCAAAATAAGAATAGATCAAATTTTATGAGTTAAAATATTTGATTATGGGATTTTCATTATGATTATATAGCTTAACCTCAATTTTAGAACTTTTTACTCGGTTAAAATTCCAACGGGTCCACCGTCAAGCCCATTTAAAGATTAAATCATATTTTATGACTTAAAATATTTAGTTATCGGCTTTTGAACATGATTATACAACTTAGCTTCATTTTTAGAAATTTTTACTCGGTTAAAATTCCAACGGGTCCATTATAAAGCCCAATTAGTAATGCACGCCTTAAACCCAACAAAACGGCCACAAAATAAGGTTAAATAAAATTTTATGAGTTAAAATATTTGATTATGTGCTTTTGATTTTAATTATATAGTTTAACCTCAATTTTAGAACTTTTTACTCGGTTAAAATTCCAACGGGTCCACTGTAAAGCCCATTTAGACATGCACACCTTAAAGCCCAACAAAACAGCCGAAAATTAAGATTAAAACAAATTTTATGAATTAAAATATTTAGTTATGGGCTTTTGAACATGATTATACAGCTTAACCTAAATTTTAGAACTTTTTACTCTCTTAAAATTCTAATGGGTCCACTATAAAGCCTATTTAGACATGCATGTCTTAAACCCCCAACAAAACGGACAAAAAATAAGATTCAATCACATTTTATGAATTAAAATATTTATTTATGGGCTTTTTAACATGATTATATAGCTTAACATTATTTTCAAAACTTTTTACTCGGTTAAAATTCCACTTGGTCCACTATAAAGCCCATTTAGACATGCACCCCTTAAAACCCCAACAAAACGAGAAAAAATAAGATTAAATCACATTTTATTAATTAAAATATTTAGTTATGGTCTTTTGAACATGATTATATAGTTTAACCTCATTTTCAAAAATTTTTACTCGGTTAAATTTCCAACGGGTCCACTGTAAAGCCCATTTAGACATGCACCCCTTAAAACCCCAACAAAACGAGAAAAAATAAGATTAAATCACATTTTATTAATTAAAATATTTAGTTATGGTCTTTTGAACATGATTATATAGTTTAACCTCATTTTCAAAAATTTTTACTCGGTTAAATTTCCAACGGGTCCACTGTAAAGCCCATTTAGACATGCACACCTTACACGCAACAAAACAACGACAAAATAAGATTAAATCAAATTTTATAACTTAAAATATTTTATTATGGGCTTTTAAAAATGGTTATATACCTTAACCTCAATTTTAAAACTTTTTACACGGTTAAATTGCAATGTGTAACACCCCAGTTTTGGGCTTATATGTTTTAAAGGTTGGTTCGAAGGTCTGGTGGATCGGTTTTAGAGGTTCAAGTCAGTTTCAGGATTAAATTGAATTAAATATTTTTGAAAGTGATAAAATAGTGGGAAAATATTCTAAAATCATTATTAAATATATTAATGATTTTCGTGAAATCAATTTTGGAAAATGAGTTTTGGAAATCAGACATTTTGGACTAGTGACCAAAATGCAAACTTTGAAAACTATTTTTGTGAATGTTTTGTAAAGAGTCAAAACTTTGAATCTTTAAGGAGCTAATTGCCCAAAAAGTCTAATATCAGACTTTATCCCTTAATTGGCTATTTTTAAAGTGTTTTGGAAAATAAAAATAGGTTGGAGAGAATTAATTTGGTTATTAAACCTTTTAAACAAAAATCACATAACTAACTTTCTCAAAATATTTTCTCTCAAAATCTCTACAGCCAAACATCAATTTATTCTTCTAAATCTTCAGGTAAATCTTTCTTTTCTTAAATCTTTTGTTTGTAAATGATTTATTGTTGTTAATCTACCAAAACCTTATTGTTTTAACTTTGCTTTTTCGTGTAAATCATCTAATTAAGGGAGAAAGCATCCATTAGAGGTAAGGTTCGTTCTCCTCCTCTAATGAAAGGTTCTTTACTGAAATTCCCAAGTTGCTGACTCTTTACAATTGTTTTCTAAGGTGTTTTTGATAAATTAATTAAGGAAGATTAGTTTAATTGTGTTTTGATTGATGGAATTTATGGATCTTCGTACTTGTTCTATTTTGATGGGATTTTGATTAGATTAGATCATGATTTTGATGTTTAATTGAGTTGATAACTTGGTTTTAACCCGAAACATGTTGAATCTCTAATGTTTAAGGTTGTTAATCAAGAGTTTTTAGGGTGATAGTTGAGTTTAATCATTGTTGGAAGTAAAAGGATGTTGGGAAAGGGTTTTTAGATGTTAATTGATGATGTTTGATGGATTGAATCATTATATTATGGCTGGGTTGAGTTTTGGAAGTGTTTGAGGATGTTTTCGATATGATTCAGATGGTTTTTGAGTGGGCAACTCGAGGGTTGCGGGTAATTTCTTGTAGGATATGATTTGAATGCATAATGATGCATTTATCCTCTAGTTTTATGTGTTTAAAATAGGGGATAGTCAAGGCGGTGAAGCGCGACGTTGATTGTTGCTTGTCGGGAGCTCGATTCGCGTTGGCGAGCAAGGCGGGGTGTATCGGTGAGTGGAAATTGGTTTTAAATGTCTTAAAAAGGTTTGCGAATGATGTTGGGAGTTTAGGATAAGCTTGGAACGCTTACATAAGCTCGAAAGTAAGTTTTCCTTATTTTGCTCTTGAATATCGGATAAGATATGAGTATGCTTCGTTTTCATGTTTGGTTTAAACATGGTTTTTCTTACTTAATATAAATGCATGGTTTTGAAAACATATGCAATGGATTTAAAGTATGTAAATGCTAGAGTGCATTGGTTTTCATTATGGTTGGGAATAGTGTTATTGCGTCGGCAATGCAGTTTGCAAATGTGGTGGTTTTTGTATAATGCATTGTAAAACAACGAGTAAATGGTTTTGTGAATGTTATATTGCCTATGTGACATGTTGAGAAAACAATCGGATATAGTTGGCATGCTATAGTTTTAAAGTGCACTACAAAATATGAATAAAATCGATCGTGGCCATAGGTCCTTAGGGTATGGTAGTTTAACAAGGCCATTCGGACTGTTGAGACATCATTTAGGGCATTTGGTTTAACAAGGCAACCCAAATTGATGATAATCTTGCGGTTTAACTAGGCAAGGAAGTTTAACAAGGCAAGGACGGTACACTTGCAGTTTAACTAGGCAAGGTTGGTAAACTTGCGTTGTAACTAGGCAAGGGTGTTAAGCTCGCAGTTTAACTAGGCAAGGGTGTCAAATCTTTCGATTTAACTATGCAAGGTTTGGGATATCATGCGGTTTAACTAGGATATAGTTGGTATGCCATAGGATTAAAGTGCACTACAAAATATGAATAAAATCGATCGTGGCCATAGGTCCTTAGGGTATGGTAGTTTAACAAGGCCACTCGGACTGTTGAGACATCATTTGGGGTATTTGGTTTAACAAGGCAACCCAAATTGACGATAATCTTGCGGTTTAACTAGGCAAGGAAGTAAAACTCACAGTTGAACTAGGCGAGGTTGCCAAATCTTGCAGTTTAACAAGGCAGGGATGGTACACTTGCGGTTTAACTAGGCAAGGTTGGTAAACTTGCGTTGTAACTAGGCAAGGGTGTTAAGCTCGCAGTTTAACTAGGCAATGGTGTCAAATCTTGTGGTTTAACTATGCAAGGTTTAGGATATCATGCGGTTTAACTAGGCATGCTATAAGAGATCCGTGTATCCTATTTGAGTGGATAAAGGGTAGTTTATCCGGGTCACTATAAATGCCAATATATGAGAAAGTTCATGTGTTGAACCTACGTTATAATGCTTTGGGATTTAAGCATGGTTTATGATTTAATGCTTTGGGATTTAAGCCTGGTTTATGGTTTAATGCTTTAGGATTAAAGCATGGTTTATGATTTAATGCTTTGGGATTTAAGCACGGTGAAATGGTTTAATGCTTTGGGATCTAAGCATGGAATATGTATATGATGTTGCTTAAAGGTTGTTGTGCGTTGTTTCGGTTGGAAACAGGAAAATGCTTTGGGTCTAATCATGTTTTTAGAAACAAGTGTTTAGTTTTCAAATGGTTTTAATTGCATCATTGTTTTATGAGCATCCTCACTAAGCATGTGTGCTTACACTCTCTTTTTCCTAATGATGCAGGGCATTAAGGTTTGGGGGCAGCAAAGGCAAGGTTTAAAGTGATCCAAAGACAAGGACTACCTTGAGTATGAACTCGGTCTATGTTTTCGGTTAATAAGGCAATGTGTTCGTTGTAATACCCCAGATTTTTGCTTAGTGTTGGTATTGCATAGAATTAAGTTTGGTAGTTTTAGTTTAGTGGCTAAAACGTAAAGTTTCAAAGATTGGTGATAAAAGTGAAAGGTCTTAAAAAATACAGGGACTAACATGGTAATTTTCCCAAAAAAAATTTCATGGCAAAAATAAATAGATCATATAAGGGTGTGGATCGAATATGAAATTGTTGGTTCGATCCGATATTTCTATTATTGGGAAATTATGGTTAAAGCTTAAATTGAATTCGGGTGATCATTCGAGCTCAAAAAATTATGAAAATTTGAAGGAAGTCTTATTTAGACTAAGGGAACATTATGTTAAATTTTCAGAATTTTTGGAATCCGATAGTTCGTAAAAGACTTAATTGTAATAGAAATTATCGGTATATCGGATCGAATATAAATTTTAGAGTTTGATTCAAGAGGCTATGGAAAAGTGATAGAATATTATTTTGGAATATTCTATCTTAGTTTGGTTGAATTTCAATTAAGATTTCGTTAGTTTCCAACTAGTTGGTTGGATTTGAACTAGAAGGTCTAACAAGTAATTTTGGAATAGTTGGGGGACAAAGTTGGAAAGGTGAATAAAATGAATTTAATATTCATTTTTACGAGATAAGTGGCTTTATCATATTTAAAATAAAATATATGTGGCATTATGTGATTTTTAATTGAATTTAATGGTGTTATATTATGCCAAATGGCATAATTAAGTGATAGAATGTTAGAAAAAAATTTAGTCTTCTTCAAGCTCTATACAAGGTTGCCTAACAACTCTTTGAACAAGGTGAGGGACTTTGATTCAATTTTTAAGCTTCTTCAGTTGGTTTTAGGTTGAAGACACGAAATAGAAAATTATTCCTCTTGAAATTCTCTATCATTTTACATAATTTTTGCTTAGTTTCTATGCTTCTATGTCGAGTTTGAAGATTTAGATGGATGAAGAGCATGCTTGAAACTTGAGTTTATATGGATTATTATGATGGAAATATGCTTGTGTTGTTGTTTCAAGTGTTCAAGTGGTGAAAGTTTTCATGGAAATGGTTTAGTGACCATTTCGGGAATGATGGAAAATAAGGGGAAGTTATGGAAAAAATTTGTTTGAAGTAGGAAATGATGAGTTTGATGTTATTCAAGCTTGTTTGATGTTATTCAAGCTTGTGTGCGTCGTTAGATTGATGAAAAACTCATGTTCTTAATATGGAATTTTTAGGGTTTATGTCAAGTGTTGAATTTTAGGGTGTTGTGGAAGGAAGAATTGTATAGAATGATGAAGTAAAGTGTTAGGAATGAAATCCCTAATTATTTTGGCATTAGGGACCAATTTGTAATTTTTTTGGAAAGTTTAGGGACTTGGCTGCAAAACTTATTTTTGAAGTCTAGTAGGTTGAAAACTCAAGTTAAGTGATATGGAAGCATATTTTGAAGTTTTTGGTGACTTTAGGATTTAATTGTAATTTTTGGAAATTAAAGGATCAAGTTGTGATTTTTTTTAAGTTTAGGTCCTAAAGTGCAAATGATGAGAAATGTCAGGATTTGGCTTGGAAATGATGTTTTGAAGCTTAAAAGAATCCTTAGGGACTAAATTGTGAATTTTGGGAAAAGTTGGAATTTTAAGGAAAAATATGAAAAATATTGGTTCGAATATGGAAGATTTATCGGATCAATTTTAGTTAATAATGGATAGTTATTTATTTACTTTCCTTTATTATATATGAATTATATATGTTCTAACATATACTTTCAAATGGTATATGTTATTTGTTGTGTAAATATTGATACCAATCGTGATCGAACTAAAAAGGGAAAGGAAAAGGTTCCGGATTGAATCGAGTATTAAAAGTTATTCGAGGCAAAGGTGACTGCATAAATTTTTTAAATTAATATGTGACATGATTTTTAACTTAGCATGATATGATTTTTGCATGATATTTACATGATAAATTATATGATATTATTTTTATGGCAGTATACCGATAAGATATTATATGACATACTGGAGTATGAACTGCTCCAATATGAAATTTCTTTTATGTGATATATATATGTGAAATTTAGGTTGCTTGCCATATTTGCAGGAAAATTATTTTATATTGCCCTTGGTAGTATAATATTGAGTCTGACAATATAGTGGTATACCATTAGAGTCCTACGAGATATTGACACTTTATTGTGTCCTACAAGTTATCAACACTTTAATGTGTCCTACGAGCTATTGACACTTATGTGTCCTACGAGTTATTGACATTTTATAATGTCCTACAAGCCAGATATGAGAAGACTAGTACTTTTAAAGTACATGACTCGTATATTAGTCACTCGATATTTACCTTGGGCTATGTGATTTTTCAGGTTAGAGATTTATTATGATATGTGCTTTTGCATAATTATCCCTGCACTCTTAAAGTATGTGAATTTAATTGTTGACTTGATTTTTGAAAATATCATGCATTTACAATTATTTTATATGAGTTACTTACCTTATGCCTCACTGAGAATATTCTCAGCGTGTATTTTCTATATTACGCGTAGGTAGTTGGGAGTAGTAGCAAGGCGTTGCATCACTCTATCTCTTTTGGAGGAGATTAGCACGTCAACAGATTATTTTCTGTATTACGACATCTTGTTTTGTTAGAAATTAGGGGCATGTACGAAAATAATCATTATTTTGTGAAACCGATTAACCTACTGCCTTGTATTAATTTTGGTTATATAAATAAAATTACATGGTACGATATGTATAATTATTATATGTAAGTTAATTACTTATGGTATGTTAATATTTGAAAATTTTAAATTTGACCTGATTTTTGTAGTATAATGATTTTTAAACTAAAGTGACATTTTCGACTTGTTTGATTGATGCAATTGCTTATTAGTTTAAGTATATGTTATGAGAATAGATGTTAGAAGGTGAGGGTTCCCGACATGCCACAGATCCGGTGGGGCCCAAAAATGCCCTAGACATAAGAGAGGAGGTACAACAACTGGTACAGCAGGAGATGCCGGTTCAGGATCGGACCACCTTTCTACAGGCACTAGATGCGATCATAAATCAACCTCCTCGGATATCAGTGCCCAAAGAATTGAAGAAGTTACAAGCTCCGAATTTCCAAGGAGATACTGATGGTAATCCGATGTTAGCTGATATGTGGCTAAATGATGTACAGACCATTTTGGCCCAGATTGGTTGTGATGACCAAGGGAAGTTAGATGGTGTAATTTCCCTTTTGAGAGGACAAGCCTTGATCTGGTGGAATAATGTCATAACCCGAGTTCATGAGGAAATTAATTGGCAGTTCTCCCTCTGAGAATTTAGGAGGAAGTATATTGGAGATATCTTTGTCCGTGAGATGCGACAACAATTTATTTACTTGAGACAGGGGATCGTTCGGTTTATGAGTGCAGTGTGAATTTAACAGGTGAGCGAGGTTTTCTTCACAGCTACTTCGACCGAGAATGCCATTACATATAGTTTCATTGGTGGGCTCGATTCAGAATATCGAAAGTTCGGTGGCTTATACCCCCAAGACTTTCAAGATGTCTGTCAACAAAGCAAAAACAATGGAAAATGTCCGAGATAAAGCTGAAAAGGAGTCTCGGGACAGAAAAGAGGTCTTTGGTATATCTTTTACTTCGTAATCATCTAAGCGGAGTAAATGATATAATCAGCAAGGAAAGTTAGGATTTTCATCAGCTTGAGGACAATTTTACCAAACAGGGAGGTCTAAAAATGCTGGAGCAGTATCGAAAAAATTCTGGTAGTAAACAAAGTCCTCCTCAATGTAAGATTTGTGGCCGACCACATCATGGAGAGTGTTGGATGGCTACAGGGGCTTGTTTCCATTGCGGTAAGATTGGACATTTTATACGAGATTCTCTGACCTAGAATGACAGATCCATGCGAGACCCAGGGGTTAGTTGGTATGTAGAGGGGACGAGGATGAGGATCTGCTAGATCGTCCAGAGTGGATTCTAGAAAAGATGTTGAGGTGGGTGCAAGCGGAGATGATCGAGCTCCAGCTAGAGTCTATCATCTTCGGACACAATATGATAGAGATGATCGTGATGATCCCGACATCATTACAAGTATTTTTCTACTTTATGGTGAACCTGTATTTGTTCTAATAGATATTGGATCCACACACTCCTATATTAGTTCTAAGTTGGTACGAAAGAGAGAAATTCCTTTAGAACCGATTCAGAGTGATGTGGTAGTGGTCAATCCACTTGGTCAAAGCGCCCGGGTAACCAAAGTGAGTAAGGAGTGCCCACTCCTAGTTCAGGGACATGAGTTTGCAGATGATTTGTTGGAGTTACCCTTGATGAATTAGAGATTATTTTTGGTATGGATTGGCTTCATGCTCATGATGCTATCGTGAGATGTCGTCAACAGTAGTTGATTTTAAAGACTGTTGAAGGTTCAGAAGTTATAGTGTTGGGCGAAGGATCACAATGTTTAAAGAATGTGATATCGATTCTTAAGGCCAGGAAGCTATTGGAACAGGGTTGTTAGGCTTTTCTGGCACATGTAGTGGATACTCAAAAGGTTAGTAATGATCTCAGGGCTATTCCGATAGTTCGAGATTTTCTAGATGTGTTTCCAGAGGAGTTACCAAGGTTGCCTCCTGAAAGAGAAGTTTAGTTTGGAATCGAGGTAATTCCAGGAACTGAACCAGTGTCAATGACTCCGTACAGGATGGCACTTGCAGAGTTAAGAGAATTGAAGTCATAGTTGCAAGAATTGTTGGATAGAGGGTTTATTCGTCATAGTACTTCACCGTGGGGAGCTCGGTGTTGTTTGTTAAAAGAAAGATGGTTCGTTGCATGCATTGTACATTGATTATCGGCAATTGAACAAGGTAACTATAAAGAATAAGTATCCACCGCCGAGGATAAAAGATTTGTTTGATCAATTGAAAGGAGTAGTAGTATTTTCCAAGATTGATCTTGATCAAGCTATTATCAGCTAAAGTTAAAAAGAAGAAGGCGTCAGAAAGATAGCCTTTCGGACAAGGTATGGTCATTATGAGTTTGTAGTGATGCCATTCGGTCTTACCAATGCTCCAGCTGCATTTATGGATCGATGAACCGAGTGTTTCAGCCATACCTTGATCAGTTTGCGGTAGTCTTCATTGATGATATCTTGGTATATTCAAGACCAAAGAAGATCATGATATGCACTGCGAATAATATTGCAGATTTTGAGAGAAAATAAGCTGTATGCTAAACTCTCAAAGTGTGAGTTTTGGTTGTCTAAGGTAGCTTTCTTGGGACACATTACTTGATTTGAAGGGATTAGAGTTGATCCTAAGAAAGTACAGTCTATTGTCGAGTGGAAAATTCCCAAGAACATTACTGAGGTTCGTAGTTTCTTGGGACTAGCTGGATAATATCGCAGGTTTGTTAAGAATTTCTCTATGATAGCTGCTCCGCTTACTAAATTGTTGAGGAAAGATGTGCCATTTGTTTGGACTGAAAGATGTCAAGAAAGTTTTGATCAATTGAAAAAGTTTTAATGAAGCTCGACTAGTAGTGCCCCAGTCGGGTAAGGAATTTACCTTGTACAGTGATGCATCCTATAATGGTTTGGGTTGTGTACTGATGTAAGAAGGAAAGGTGGTTGCTTTTGCTTCTCGACAATTCAAAACACATTAAAGAAAGTCTTATTTATACTAAGGGAACATTGTTTTAAATTTTGGGAATTTTCCCAATAATTTTTTTTATGGAATAAATAAATAAATCATATAAGGGTGTGGATCGAATATGAAATTGTTGGTTTGATCCGATATTTCTATTATTGGGAAATTATGGTTAAAGCTTAAATTGAATTCGGGTGATCATTCGAGCTCAAAAATTATGAAAATTTGAAGGAAGTCTTATTTATACTAATGGAACATTATTTTAAATTTTGGGAATTTTTGGAATTCGATAGTTAAGTAAAATACTTAATTGTAATAGAAATTATCGATATATCGGATCAAATATAAATTTTAGAGTTTGATTCAAGAGGCTATGGAAAAGTGATAGAATATTATTTTGGAATATTCTATCTTAGTTTGGTTGAATTTCAATTAAGATTTGGTTAGTTTCCAACTAGTTGGTTGGATTTGAACTAGAAGGTCTAACAAGTAATTTTGGAATAGTTGGGGGACAAAGTTGGAAAGGTGAATAAAATGAATTTAATATTCATTTTTATGAGACAAGTGGCTTTATCATATTTAAATAAAAACATGTGGCATTATGTGATTTTTAATTGAATTTAATGGTGTTATATTATGCCAAATGGCATAATTAAGTGATAGAATGTTAGAAAAAAATTTAGTCTTCTTCAAGCTCTATACAAGGTTGCTGTTAACAACTCTTTGAACAAGGTGAGGACTTTGATTCAATTTTTAAGCATCTTGAGTTGGTTTTAGGTTGAAGACATGAAATAGAAAATTATTCCTCTTGAAATTCTCTATCATTTGACATAATTTTTGCTTAGTTTCTATGCTTCTATGTTGAGTTTGAAGATTTAGATGGATGAAGAGCATGCTTGAAACTTGAGTTTATATGGATTATTATGATGGAAATATGCTTTTGTTGTTGTTTCAAGTGTTCAAGTGGTGAAAGTTTTCATGGAAATGGTTTAGTGACCATTTGGGAATGATGGAAAATAAGGGAAGTTATGGAAAAAATTTGTTTGAAGTAGGAAATGATGAGTTTGATGTTATTCAAGCTTGTTTGATGTTATTCAAGTTGTCGTTAGATTGATGAAAAACTCATGTTCTTAATTATGGAATTTTTAGGGTTTATGTCAAGTGTTGAATTTTAGGGTGTTGTGGAAGGAAGAATTGTATAGAATGATGAAGTAAAGTGTTTGGAATGAAATCCTAATTATTTTGGCATTAGGGACCAATTTGTAATTTTTTGGAAAGTTTAGGGACTTGGCTGCAAAACTTATTTTTGAAGTCTAGTAGGTTGAAAACTCAAGTTAAGTGATATGGAAGCATATTTTGAAGTTTTTGGTGACTTTAGGATTTAATTGTAATTTTTGGAAATTAAAGGATCAAGTTGTGATTTTTTTTAAGTTTAGGTCCTAAAGTGCAAATGATGAGAAATGTCAGGATTTGGCTTGGAAATGATGTTTTGAAGCTTAAAAGAATCCTTAGGGACTAAATTGTGAATTTTGGGAAAAGTTGGAATTTTAAGGAAAAATATGAAAAATATTGGTTCGAATATGGAAGATTTATCGGATCAATTTTAGTTAATAATGGATAGTTATTTATTTACTTTCCTTTATTATATATGAATTATATATGTTCTAACATATACTTTCAAATGGTATATGTTATTTGTTGTGTAAATATTGATACCAATCGTGATCGAACTAAAAAGGGAAAGGAAAAGGTTAGGATTGAATCGAGTATTAAAAGTTATTCGAGGCAAAGGTATATAAATTTTTAAATTAATATGTGACATGATTTTTAACTTAGCATGATATGATTTTTGCATGATATTTACATGATAAATTATATGATATTATTTTTATGGCAGTATACCGATAAGATATTATATGACATACTGGAGTATGAACTGCTCCAATATGAAATTTCTTTTATGTGATATATATATATGAAATTTAGGTTGCTTGCCATATTTGGTTGAAAATTATTTTATATTGCCCTTGGTAGTATAATATTGAGTCCGACAATATAGTGGTATACCATTAGAGTCCTACGAGATATTGACACTTTATTGTGTCCTACAAGTTATCAACACTTTAATGTGTCCTACGAGCTATTGACACTTATGTGTCCTACGAGTTATTGACATTTTATAATGTCCTACAAGCCAAATATGAGAAGACTAGTACTTTTAAAGTACATGACTCGTATATTAGTCACTCGATATTTACCTTGGGCTATGTGATTTTTTAGGTTAGAGATTTATTATGATATGTGCTTTTGCATAATTATCCCTGCACTCTTAAAGTATGTGAATTTAATTGTTGACTTGATTTTTGAAAATATCATGCATTTACAATTATTTTATATGAGTTACTTACCTTATGCCTCACTGAGAATATTCTCAGCGTGTATTTTCTATATTACGCGTAGGTAGTTGGGAGTAGTAGCAAGGCGTTGCATCACTCTATCTCTTTTGGAGGAGATTAGCACGTCAACAGATTATTTTCTGTATTACGACATCTTGTTTTGTTAGAAATTAGGGGCATGTACGAAAATAATCTGTTATTTTGTGAAACCAGTTAACCGGCCTGCCTTGTATTAATTTTGGTTATATAAATAAAATTACATGGTACGATATGTATAATTATTATATGTAAGTTAATTACTTATGGTATGTTAATATTTGAAAATTTTAAATTTGACCTGATTTTTGTAGTATAATGATTTTTAAACTGCAGTGACATTTCTGACTTGTTTGATTGATGCAATTGCTTATTAGTTTAAGTATATGTTATGAGAATAGATGTTAGAAGGTGAGGGTTCCCGACATGCCACAGATCCGGTGGGGCCCAAAAATGCCCTAGACATAAGAGAGGAGGTACAACAACTGGTACAGCAGGAGATGCCGGTTCAGGATCGGACCACCTTTCTACAGGCACTAGATGCGATCATAAATCAACCTCCTCGGATATCAGTGCCCAAAGAATTGAAGAAGTTACAAGCTCCGAATTTCCAAGGAGATACTGATGGTAATCCGATGTTAGCTGATATGTGGCTAAATGATGTACAGACCATTTTGGCCCAGATTGGTTGTGATGACCAAGGGAAGTTAGATGGTGTAATTTCCCTTTTGAGAGGACAAGCCTTGATCTGGTGGAATAATGTCATAACCCGAGTTCATGAGGAAATTAATTGGCAGTTCTCCCTCTGAGAATTTAGGAGGAAGTATATTGGAGATATCTTTGTCCGTGAGATGCGACAACAATTTATTTACTTGAGACAGGGGGATCGTTCAGTTTATGAGTACGAGTGTGAATTTAACAGGCTGAGCAGGTTTTCTTCACAGCTACTTCCGACTGAGAATGCCATTACATATAGTTTCATTGGTGGGCTCGATTCAGAATATCAGAAAGTTCTGGTGGCTTATACCCCCCAAGACTTTCAAGATGCTGTCAACAAAGCAAAAACAATGGAAAATGTCCGAGATAAAGCTGAAAAGGAGTCTCTGGGACAGAAAAGAGGTGCTGGTATATCTTTTACTTCGTAATCATCTAAGCGGAGTAAATGATATAATCAGCAAGGAAAGTTAGGATTTTCATCAGCTTGAGGACAATTTTACCAAACAGGGAGGTCTAAAAATGCTGGAGCAGTATCGAAAAAATTCTGGTAGTAAACAAAGTCCTCCTCAATGTAAGATTTGTGGCCGACCACATCATGGAGAGTGTTGGATGGCTACAGGGGCTTGTTTCCATTGCGGTAAGATTGGACATTTTATACGAGATTCTCTGACCTAGAATGACAGATCTGTGCAGACCCAGGGGTTAGTTGGTATGTAGAGGGGACGAGGATGAGGATCTGCTAGATCGTCCAGAGTGGATTCTAGAAAAGATGTTGAGGTGGGTGCAAGCGGAGATGATCGAGCTCCAGCTAGAGTCTATCATCTTCGGACACAATATGATAGAGATGATCGTGATGATCCCGACATCATTACAAGTATTTTTCTACTTTATGGTGAACCTGTATTTGTTCTAATAGATATTGGATCCACACACTCCTATATTAGTTCTAAGTTGGTACGAAAGAGAGAAATTCCTTTAGAACCGATTCAGAGTGATGTGGTAGTGGTCAATCCACTTGGTCAAAGCGCCCGGGTAACCAAAGTAAGTAAGGAGTGTCCACTCCTAGTTCAGGGACATGAGTTTGCAGCTGATTTGCTGGAGTTACCCTTTGATGAATTAGAGATTATTTTGGGTATGGATTGGCTTCATGCTCACGATGCTATCGTGAGATGTCGTCGACAACAGTTGATTTTAAAGACTTCTGAAGGTTCATATGTTATAGTGTTGGGCGAAGGATCACAATGTTTAAAGAATGTGATATCGGTTCTTAAGGCCAGGAAGCTATTGGAACAGGGTTGTCAGGCTTTTCTGGCACATGTAGTGGATACTCAAAAGGTTAGTAATGATCTCAGGGCTATTCCGACAGTTCAAGATTTTCTAGATGTGTTTCCAGAGGAGTTACCAAGGTTGCCTCCTGAAAGAGAAGTTTAGTTTGGAATCGAGGTAATTCCAGGAACTGAACCAGTGTCAATGACTCCGTACAGGATGGCACTTGCAGAGTTAAGAGAATTGAAGTCATAGTTGCAAGAATTGTTGGATAGAGGGTTTATTCGTCATAGTACTTCACCGTGGGGAGCTCCAGTGTTGTTTGTTAAAAAGAAAGATGGTTCGTTGCGACTGTACATTGATTATCGGCAATTGAACAAGGTAACTATAAAGAATAAGTATCCACTGCCGAGGATAAAAGATTTGTTTGATCAATTGAAAGGAGTAGTAGTATTTTCCAAGATTGATCTTCGATCAGGCTATTATCAGCTAAAGTTAAAGAGGAAGACGTCCGAAAGATAGCCTTTCGGACAAGGTATGGTCATTATGAGTTTGTAGTGATGCCATTCGGTCTTACCAATGCTCCAGCTGCATTTATGGATCTGATGAACCGAGTGTTTCAGCCATACCTTGATCAGTTTGCGGTAGTCTTCATTGATGATATCTTGGTATATTCGAAGACCAAAGAAGATCATGATATGCACCTGCGAATAATATTGCAGATTTTGAGAGAAAATAAGCTGTATGCTAAACTCTCAAAGTGTGAGTTTTGGTTGTCTAAGGTAGCTTTCTTGGGACACATTACTTCGACTGAAGGGATTAGAGTTGATCCTAAGAAAGTACAGTCTATTGTCGAGTGGAAAATTCCCAAGAACATTACTGAGGTTCGTAGTTTCTTGGGACTAGCTGGATAATATCGCAGGTTTGTTAAGAATTTCTCTATGATAGCTGCTCCGCTTACTAAATTGTTGAGGAAAGATGTGCCATTTGTTTGGACTGAAAGATGTCAAGAAAGTTTTGATCAATTGAAAAAAGTTTTAACAGAAGCTCCAGTACTAGTACAGCCAGAGTCGGGTAAGGAATTTACCTTGTACAGTGATGCATCCTATAATGGTTTGGGTTGTGTACTGATGTAAGAAGGAAAGGTGGTTGCTTTTGCTTCTCGACAATTCAAAACACATTAAAGAAAGTCTTATTTATACTAAGGGAACATTGTTTTAAATTTTGGGAATTTTCCCAATAATTTTTTTTATGGAATAAATAAATAAATCATATAAGGGTGTGGATCGAATATGAAATTGTTGGTTTGATCCGATATTTCTATTATTGGGAAATTACGGTTCAAGCTTAAATTGAATTCGGGTGATCATTCGAGCTCAAAAAATTATGAAAATTTGAAGGAAGTCTTATTTATACTAATGGAACATTGTTTTAAATTTTGGGAATTTTTGGAATTCGATAGTTCGTAAAATACCTAATCACAGTTGAAATTATCGATATATCGGATCAAATATAAATTTTAGAGTTTGATTCAAGAGGCTATGGAAAAGTGATAGAATATTATTTTGGAATATTCTATCTTAGTTTGGTTGAATTTCAATTAAGATTTGGTTAGTTTCTAACTAGTTGGTTGGATTTGAACTAGAAGGTCTAACAAGTAATTTTGGGATAGTTGGGGGACAAAGTTGGAAAGGTGAATATAATGAATTTAATATTCATTTTTATGAGACAAGTGGCTTTATCATATTTAAAATAAAATACATGTGGCATTATGTGATTTTTAATTGAATTTAATGGTGTTATATTATGCCAAATGGCATAATTAAGTGATAGAATGTTAGAAAAAAATTTAGTCTTCTTCAAGCTCTATACAAGGCTGTTGAACAGCTCTTTGAATAAGGTGAGGGACTTTGATTCAATTTTTAAGCATCTTGAGTTGGTGTTTAGGTTGAAGACATGAAATAGAAAATTATTCCTCTTGAAATTCTCTATCATTTGACATAATTTTTGCTTAGTTTCTATGCTTCTATGTTGAGTTTGAAGATTTAGATGGATGAAGAGCATGCTTGAAACTTGAGTTTATATGGATTATTATGATGGAAATATGCTTTTGTTGTTGTTTCTAATGTTCAAGTGGTGAAAGTTTTCATGGAAATGGTTTAGTGACCATTTCGGGAATGATGGAAAATAAGGGGAAGTTATGGCAAAATTTTGTTTGAAGTAGGAAATGATGAGTTTGATGTTATTCAAGCTTGTGTGAGTTGTTAGATTGAAGAAAAACTCATGTTCTTAAATTATGGAATTTTTAGGGTTTATGTCAAGTGTTGAATTTTAGGGTGTTGTAGAAGGAAGAAGTGTATAGAATTATGAAATAAAGTGTTTGGAATGAAATCCCTAATTATTTTGGCATTAGGGACCAATTTGTAAATTTTTGGAAAGTTTAGGGACTTGGCTGCAAAACTTATTTTTGAAGTGTAGTAGGTTGAAAAATCAAGTTAAGTGATATGGAAGCTTATTTTGAAGTTTTTGGTGACTTTAGGACTTAATTGTAATTTTTGGAAATTAAAGGATCAAGTTGTGAATTTTTTTTAAGTTTAGGTCCTAAAGTGCAAATGATGAGACATGCCAGGATTTGGCTTGGAAATGATGTTTGGAAGCTTAAAAGAGTCCTTAGGGACTAAATTGTATATTTTGGGAAAAGTTGAAATTTTAAGGAAAAATATGAAAAATATTGGTTCGAATATGGGAAATTTATCGGATCAATTTTAGTTAATAATGGATAGTTATTTATTTACTTTCCATTATTATATATGATTTTTATATGTTCTAACATATACTTTGAAATGGTATATGTTATTTGTTGTGTTGATACTGATACCAATTGTGATCGAACTAAAAAGGGAAAGGAAAAGGTTCGGGATTGAATCGAGTATTAAAAGTTATATGTATTATATGTGTTCTAACATTTACTTAGCATGATATGATTTTTGCATGATATTTACATGATAAATTATATGATATTATTTTTATGGCAGTATATCGATGATATATTATATGACATATTGGAGTATGAACTGCTCCAATATGAAATTTCTTTTATGTGATATATATATATATGTCTGTGTGTGTGTGTGAAATTTAGGTTGCTTGCCATATTTGCAGTTGCCCTTGGTAGTATAATATTGAGTCTGACAATATAGTGGTATACCATTAGAGTCGTACGAGATATTGACACTTTATTGTGTCCTACGAGTTATCGACACTTTAATGTGTCCTACGAGCTATTGACACTTATGTGTCCTACGAGTTATTGACATTTTATAATGTCCTACGAGCCAAATATGAGAAGACCAATACTTTTAAAGTACATGACTCGTATATTAGTCACTCGATATTTACCTTGGGCTATGTGATTTTTTAGGTTAGAGATTTATTATGATATGTGCTTTTGCATAATTATTCATGCACTCTTAAAGTATGTGAATTTAATTGTTGACTTGATTTTTGCAAATATCATGCATTTACAATTATTTTATATGAGTTACTTACCTTATGCCTCACTGAGAATATTCTCAGCGTGTATTTTCTGTAATACGCATAGGTGGCTGGGAGTAGTAGTAAGGCGTTGCATCATTCTACTCTTTTGGAGGAGATTAGCACGTCAACAGGTTATTTTCTGTACTTACGACATCTTGTTTTGTTAGAAATTAGGGGCATGTACGAAAATAATCTGTTATTTTGTGGAACTAGTTAACCGGCCTGCCTTGTATTAATTTTGGGTATGTAAATAAAATTACATGGTACGATATGTATAATTATTATATGTTAAGTTAATTACTTATGGTATGTTAATATTTGAAAATTTTAAATTTGACCTGATTTTTGTAGTATAATGGTTTTTAAACTTATGTGACATTTTCGAATCGTGTTCGGTGTATGGATACAGGAAGGGGGTGTTATATTCTCCATATTTTTCCTTGGGATTGTATTTTGTTTTCTATGGTTTAAGCATGTGAAATGCTGGATTGTAAAGTTGTTTTGATGTTGATAAGTTAATGATGATCATTGCTTATAGTTAAGGCATGATGGTTGCCTAGGTATGCATCTAGTTAACCTTTGGTGGTTACCAAGTTTTGATGATTCAAGCATGGTTGTTGTGATGCTTTGGATATGAAAGCATGTTGTGTATGCCTTAAGTGTGACAAATGTGAGTAATAGAAGTTTGGTAAAATGATATTAGAAAGCATGCCTATAGAATCTTTTGGGGTGTAAGAATGCTATATAATGATGTTGATTCTGTGATGTTTTGGTTGGCATTGAACCTTAGTAATGTTGCATAAGTGTTTGAAGCATGTTCAGGTGGTTTGGTTATTATTAGAGTATGTTTATACAGCTATTTGGGACCTTACAAGTCCAGGCGTATCAAAATAGGTTTCCTCGTACCGGTACGGCTAGGACATTTTAGCATAGCGTTTCGATACGTGGGAGGGTGTTTCGATACAGACAAGCCTTTTCAGGCATAGCGTTTTGGTACTCGAGCAAGTGTTTCGATACGGCTTTAGGCATTTTGGCTAAGCATTTCGATACGTGGGCAAGTGTTTCGGTATGAGTTTTGGCTATTGGAATCTGAGTTTTAGAAATCGTTGAGGCGCACCGAAACACTTATAGGAGTACCGGTACGCCTGCAGTTATTTCAGTTAAATAGAATATTTGAAGTTCCGTTTTCTCTTAATTTGGTCCCTGAGTTTTGTGAATGCAATTATATGAGTTTGGATGATCATTTTGACCTGAAATTTGACAAGTAAGCATGTAATTGGACTAATAGAAGATTGGTAAACTTAATTTTAGTTTTTGTCCTTAAATTTAGTAGATTTACATTTTAGTCCCTAAAATGTATGTTATGCAATTGGATGCCTTTATGTGGTCCATTTCTTTTGAAAATTCACCCGCTGCAAGTATGTACATGTAAGAATAATAATATGCATATCGACAAGATAAAAAGAAAAAAAGAAAAAAATAGACCAGTTTTTTTGTAATCTTTCTTTGGTTTGCTTCTATAATCCTAATGTAGTTCTCTTGGTTGGGTCGGGCGTCTAGGCTGGGTCAAGGGGGTTACATTTGTTGGTATCAGAGCCAGGTTACAAAAAGTTAGAATGTTGTTGTTTGATTAATTGGTGTTGTTTGAATTGTACGGTGAATGTGTTTGTGTTGCACGGTGATTGTGTATATGTACGGTGATTGTTTAATATCATGTTGGGGTATGAATTGGGAACACATTGCCTATTACCAAGGTTTTAAAAGGTTGTCTTGGATCCTTTGCCTAATGCTAGCATAACTTTAATGTGTTTTTATGCTTTTGTTAGCGTGGTTCGACGTGAGTTTCGTGTAATGGCTGGTAATGCCAGAGTTGGGCAGAGTAATGATGAGGAAGGGAATTCCCCTGATGTTTTACCTCATCCTCCTTCGTTGGTTTCTCCTGTTGATGTTGGGGCAGGTGGTATACCCCAAGCTCATGCAATGTTAGTTTTTGGTGATCTGACCCTGTTAATCCAAGCGACGATGATAGCCTTTCGGCACCTGTTGTGGTAGTCGAACAAAGTTTGTCCTTGCCTACTTTTGTGCATGCGGCGAGTGTGGGCTCGGGTAAGAGAACATGTGATTTTGGCTATTTTAGGAAGCATAATAGGAGGTCTCATGACAAGAGGCATAAGTTAGGTCACATGCGTGTGGCGGTGTTGGCCAGGGTAACTAAGGAGTTCGTATTAGGGCTGAGTGTGAGCATTATGGTAGACGTCACACGGGTGCGTGTTGGGGAAATACATTGAGTTGCTAAAAATATGGTTCTTCTGATCACCTAAAGTGTGATTGTCCTCGTGCTATGAGAGTTACATCAGTTCAGGCTGTTGTTGTGCAACCAGAGAATGGTGGATCGGTGCAGATCTTTACTCATCATGAGGGTTGCAATGACACTGATGTGATCGCAGGTACCTTTATTTTGCAATCCTTGTCATTGTTATCCTTGGTTGATTCAGGGTCTACGCTTTTATGTATATGTCAAGTGAGCATACGCGTTTGATGAATTCTCATGTAGTGATTGGTATGTTAGTTACCGAGAATGAGGTAAGGTTTGTTTGCCTGAGAGTTCTTCACCGAGGATCTAACGTGTTTAGTGCTAGTTGGGTTTTAGACCGTTGGCAGATATGGCTATTTATGGAAGTGTCGAGTGTGCAAGTGACATTCGAGATGTTGACGTGTTAGAGTGAATATTGGTACTAGGAACGTTATAAGTAAGTGTAGATGTTGATCATGCACAGTGCAAAAACACTTATATGTACATATTTAAATATGCTAGTACATACATACATCCTTGGGCATGACATTAGAGGTTTTGCATTCATATGCATAGACATCTAGGATGACATGTAAGAAATCATGTACACATATGTCCACACTTACAGATAACTTCTTGGAGGCTGATGTAGTGGTGGTAGCTGGTTCTTCTAGTGAGTTGGTTACATCTAGAAGGTTGTATAGGTGGTGTCCTTTGGTGGTGCAAGGTCATAAGTTTGTCACAGATCTAAGGGAGTTGCCATTCCATGGTTTTGATGTGTTTCTGGGTATAGGTTGGTTGAATGAGCACAAGTCGGTTGTGGATTGTGAATCCAAAAAGGGGTTCTTTTAGGTTAGTCGATTATTATGAAGTTGTGGTAGTTGGCAAGATTATGAAATCCTTGTCCAATGTAGTTTTGGCTGCACGTGCGGAAAGGTTGATGCAAGGAGGTTGCCAAGCTTATTTGACTAGTGTGGCGAGTCCTGAGGTTAAGGATGGGGATGTGCATAAGATTGTGTTTCGTACAAGGTACGACATTATGAGTTCTTGCTCATGCCTGTTGGTTTGACAAATGCCCGGGTGCTTTTAATGATATGATGAATAGGGTGTTCCATGAGTATCTGATCAGTTTGTGGTGGTGTTTGTTGATAATGTTCTCGTGTACTCTCGTACTGAGAAAGAACTTGATCGGTATTTGTGGATTGAGTTGCAAGTGTTGAAGGATAATCAGTTGTATGCCAAGCTGGGCAAGGGTGAGTTTTGGCTTAAGGAAGTGATTTTTCTTGATCGTGTGGTTGTCGTAGAGGATATCCGTGTTGATCCAAAAAAAAATTGAGGCTATTCTCTTTTGGAAGTAACCTAGATTGGTTCTCGAGGTTCCCATATTTCTTGGGCTGGCTGGTTTTTCTGTCGCTTTGTTGATGGGTTTTCTGGTATTGCAGCACCGTTATCGAAGTTGATGCAAAAGAATATTCCTTATGTGTAGACGGAGAGGCAACATCATAGTTTTGAGAAGTTGAAGGAAGTTTTGACACATGCTCATGTGTTAATTCAACCTGAATCTGGGAAGGAGTTTGTAGTTTATAGTGATGTGTCATACGTTGGTTTGGGATGTGTTCTGATGCAAGGCGGTAAGGTGGTGGCCTATGCATCGTGACAGCTAAAGGTTCATGAGCGCAATTATCCAATTCATGATTTGGAGCTTGCGGATGTGGTGGTTGTTTTAAAAATCTAGAGACATTACCTTTAAAGAGAGAGGTGTGTGGTTTTCACGGATCACAAGAGTTTGACGTTTGATGTATCGAAAGGTTTTAGAATCTTAGGCAACGTTGATGGTTGTAGTTGCTTAAGGATTACGACCTGACGATCGAGTATTATCCTGGAAAACCTAGTGTGGTTGTGGGTGCGTTGAGTTGTAAGGTTGCAGATGAGCTTAGGGCTACGTTTGCAAGGTTGAGTGTGACACGAGAATGTGGGTTTTTGGTTGAGTTGCAGGTTAAGCCTTCATTGTCACAAATGTTAAAGTTAAGCAATCGTTTTGATGATTCCTTGGTTTAGCATGTTAAGGACATATCGGATAGTAATTTGACCGGTTTTCTTTTTGATGATGTTAGGGTTTTGTGTTACAAGGGTTGAATAGTGGTGCCAGATGATCCAGAGTTGAGGCACACTATTTTGGCGGAGGCACATTCTAATCCTTTACTATGCATTCTGGTAGTGTTAAGACGTATCATGGGTTGGTTTGAAAAAGGATATGGCAGAGTTCGTTTCTAAGTGCATGGTGTGTCAACAGATCAAGGCTGAACATTAGTTTTCATCCAAGTTGTTGCAACCGTTGAAAATTCTAGAGTGGAAATGGGAGAGAATCACCATGGATTTTGTTTCAAGGTTTCTTTTGACACCGGTTAAAAATGATTCTGGTTGGGTGATTGTTGATCGGTTTACGAAGTGTCCACATTTCTTGCTAGTGCATACGACGTATACGCCAGACAAGTTGCCAGATTTGTACATTGTTGAGATCGTGAATTTGTACGGGGTACCTAAGTCCATTGTTTCAGATAGAGATTCTAGGTTTCCAGTGAGGTTTTGGATGAGTTTGCATTGGACTTTGGGTACAAGGTTGAACTTCAGTACCGCGTATCGTCCTCAGTCAGATGGACAGTCTAAGCGAAATATCCAAGTTTTGGAGGATATGTTGAGATGTTGCATTAATGAGTTCCAAGGAACTTGGGAGAAGTATTAACCTTTGGTTGTGTTTGCATATAACAATGGTTACCAAGTGAGTATACAGATGGCACCGTATGAGGCATTGTATGGCTGGAGGTGTCGTACGCCCTTGTGTTGGTTGAGGTAGGGGAAAAGCATGTTTCCTTGTCAGATGTGTTGAAGGACACAAATAAAAAGGTAAAACTTGTATGTGATCGCTGGAAGTGGCTGCGGATCGGAAAAAATCTTACACAGATATGAAGCGTAGGGAAATTGAATTGCAGTGAGCGATCGCGTATTCTTAGAACTGTCACCGTGGGAAAAAGTGATGCAGTTCGAACATAAGGGTAAGCTTAGTCTGAGGTTTATTGGACCTTATGAGGCTATTGAGCGTGTTGGTCCTATGGCTTATCGGTTGAGGTTGCCTCCTGAGCTGGAGAAAGTACATGATGTGTACCATGTATCTATGTTGCGGAGGTATCGATCGGATCCCTCACATATTATGCTGGTGGAGCATATTGAGTTGAGGCTGGGTTTATCCTATGATGAGAAACTGGTGGACATTCTTGATTCCAGCAGCAAAGCTCTTCGTGAAGAGAAGATTGAGCTTGTTAGGGTTGTGTGGCGACACCATGGTGTTGAGGAAGCCACTTGGGAAAATAAGGCGGACTTGGAGCAATTTTCGTATTTGTTTCCTCCAGATAAATTTCGGGGATGAAATTTCTTAAGTGGGGGAGAGTTGTAACACCCTGGTTTTGGGCTTAGATGTTTTAAAGGTTGGTTCGAGGGTCCGGTGGACCGGTATTAGAGGTTCAAGTCAGTTTCAGGATTAAATCGAATTAAATATTTTTGAAAGTGAAAAAATTATGGAAAATATTCTAAAATCATTATTAAATATATTAATGATTTGGTGAAATCAATTTTGGAAAACGAGTTTTGCAAATTGGACATTTTGGACAAGTGACCAAAATGCAAACTTTGAAAATTGTTTTTAGTGACTGATTTGTAAAGTGTTAAAACTTTGAATCTTTAAGGAGATAATTGCCCAAAAAGTCTAATATCAGACTTTATCCCTTAATTGGCTATTTTTAAAGTGTTTTGGAAAATAAAAATAGGTTGGAGAGAATTAATTTGGTTATTAAACCTTTTAAACAAAATCACGTAACTAACTTTCTCAAAATATTTTCTCTCAAAATCTCTCCAACCAAACATCAATTTCTTCTTCTAAATCTTCAGGTGAACGTTTCTTTTGTTAAATCTTTTGTTGGTAAATGATTTCTTGTTGTTAATCTACCAAAACCTTATTGTTTTAAATTTGTTTTCTCATGTAAGTCATCCAATTAAGGGAGGAAGCATCCATTAGAGGTACGTTTCGTTCTCCTCCTCTAATGAAAGGTTCTTTACTGAAATTCCCAAGTTGTTGACTCTTTACAATTGTTTTCTAAGGTGTTTTTGATAAATTAATTAAGGGAAATTGGTTTAATTATGTTTTTATTGATGGAATTTATGGATCTTCGTACTTGTTCTATTTTGCTGGGATTTTGATTTTGATGTTTAATTGAGTTGATAACTTGGTTTTAATATTGTAATCCTGAAACAAGTTGAATGTCTAATGTTTAAGGTTGTTAATTAAGAGTATTCAGAGTGATAGTTGAGTTTAATCATTGCTAGAAGTAAAAGGATGTTGGGAAAGGGTTTTTAGATGTTAAATGATGATGTTTGATGGGTTGAATTGTTATATTATGGCTGGGTTGAGTTTTGGGAGGATGTTTTCGATATGTTTCAGATGGTTTTTGAGTGGGCAACTCGAGGGTTGTGGGTAATTGCTTGTAGGCAATGGTTTGAATTCATAATGATGCATTTTTCCTCTGGTTTTATGTGTTTAAAACAGGGGATAGTCAAGGCGGCGAAGCGCGACGTTGATTGTTGCTAGCAGAGAGCTCAATTTGTGTTGGCGAGCAAGGCGGGGTGTATCGGCGAGTGGAAACTAGTTTTAAATGTCTTTAAAAGGTTCACGAATGATATTGGGAGTTTGGATGAGCTTGAAACGCTTACCTAAGCTCAGAAGTAAGTTTTCCTTATTTTGCTCTTGAATATCAGATAGGATATGAGCATGCTTCGTTTTCATGTTTGGTTTAAATATGGTTTGTCTTACTTACTATAAATGCATGGTTTTGTACACATATGCAATGGATTTAAAGTATATAAATTCTAGAGAGCATTGGTTTTAATTCCAGTTGGGAATGGTGTTATTGCGTTGGCAATGCGGTTTGCAAATGTGGTGGTTTTTGTATAATGCATTGTAAAATAGTGAGTAAATGGTTTTGTGAATGTTATATTGCCTATTTGACATGTTGAGAAAACAATCGGATATAGTTGGCATGTCATAGGATTAAAGTGCACTATAAAATATGAATAAAATCGATCTTGGCCATGGGTCCTTGAGGTATGGCGATTTAACAAGGCCACTCAGACTGTTGGGACATCATTTGGGGCGTGGGGTTTAACAAGGCAACCCAAAATGATGATAATCTTGTAGTTTAACTAGGCAAGGAAGTAAAACTCGCGGTTTAACTAGGCAAGGTTGTCAAATCTTGCTTTAACAAGGCAGGGACGATACACTTGCGGTTTAACTAGACAAGGTTAGTAAACTTGCAGTGTAGCTAGGCAAGGGTGTTAAGCCCGCAGTTTAACTAGTGAGGATGTCAAATCTTACGGTTTAACTAGGCAAGGTTTAGGATATCATGCGGTTTAACTAGGCATGGTATGAGAGATCCTTGTATCCGATTTGTGTGGATAGAGGGTAGTCTATCCAGGTCATTATAAAATGCCCATATATGAGAAAGTTCTTATGTTGAACCTACGTTATAATGCTTTGGGATTTAAGCATGGTTTATGATTTAATGCTTTGGGATTTAAGCATGATTTATGATTTAATGCTTTGGGATTTAAGCATGGTTTATGATTTAATGCTTTGGGGTTTAAGCATGGTAAAATGGTTTAATGCTTTGGGTTCTAAGCATGGAATATGTATATGATGTTGCTTAAAGGTTGTTGTGCATTGTTTCGGTTGGAAACAGGGAAATGCTTTGGGTGTAAGCACGTTTTTAGAAACAAGTGTTTAGTTTTCAAATGGTTTTAATTGCATCATTGTTTTATGAGCATCCTTAGTTAGCATGTGTGCTTACGCTCTCTTTTTCCTAATGATGCAGAGCATTAAGGTAATTAGGCAATGTGTTCGAAATGTTTTTCCTTGGGATTGTATTCTGTGTTTCCATGGTTTAAGCATGTGAAATGCTGGATTGTAAGGTTCTTTTGATGTTGATAAGTTTGACGATGATCTTTGCTTATAGTTGAGGCTTGATGGTTTCCTATGTATGCATCTAGTTAACCTTTGGTGGTTACCAAGTTTTGATGATTCAAGCATGGTTGTTGTGATGCTTTGGATATGAAAGTATGTTGTGTATGCCTTAAGTGTGACAAATGTGAGTAATGGAAGTTTGGTACAATGATGGTTGCCTAGGTATGCATAAGTGTTTGAAGAATGTTCAAGTGGTTTGGTTATCATTAGAGTATGGTTATCATAAGTATTTTGAACATGGTTATATAGCTTAATGTCATTTTTTAGAAATTTTTACTTGGTTAAAATTCCAACGGGTCCACTGCAAAGCCCATTTAGACATGCACGCCTTAAACCCGACAAAACAGACATAAAATAAGATTAAATAAAATTTTATGAGTTAAAGTATTTGATTACGGGCTTTTTATTATGATTATATAGCTTAACCTCAATTTTAGAACATTTTACTTGGTTAAAATTCCAACAGGTCCACTGTAAAGCCTTTTTGACATGCACGCCTTAAACTCCAAAAAATAGCTGCAAAATAGGATTTAATCAAATTTTATGAATTAAAATATTTAGTTATGGGATTTTGAACTTGATTATACAACTTAACCTCAATTTTAGAACTTTTTACTCGGATAAAATTCCAACGGGTCCACAATAAAGCCCATTTAGACATGTACACCTTAAACCCCCAACAAAACGGCCTAAAAATAAGAGTAAATCACATTTTATGACTTAAAATATATAGTTAAGGGATTTTGATCATGATTATATAGCTTAACCTCATTTTTAGAAATCTATACTCGATTAAAATCCAACGGGTCCACTATAAAGCCTATTTAGACATGCACACCTTAAACCCAACAAAACGACCACAAAATAAGATAAAATAAAATTTTATGGGTTAAATATTTGATTATGGGCTTTTGAATATGATTGTATAGCTTAACCTAATATTTAGAACTTTTTACTTGGTTAAAATTTCAAAAGGTCCACTATAAAGCCCATTTAGACATGCACACCTTAAACCCCAACAAAACGAACGAAAAATAAGATTAAATCACATTTTTTGAATTAAAATATTTATTTATGGATTTTTAAACATGATTATATATATTAACCTCATTTTTAGATATTTTTACTTGGTTAAAATTCTAGCGGGTCCACTATAAAGCCTATTTAGACATGCATGCCTTAAACCCCAACAAAACGGACGAAAAATAAGACTAAATCAAATTTTATGAATTAAATTTTTTATGGGTTTTTGAACATGATTATATAGATTAACCTAGCTTTTAGAAATTTTTACTCGGTTAAAATTCCAACGGGTCCACTATAAACCCCATTTAGACATGCACACCTTAAAACCCAACAAAATGGAAGCTAAATAAGATTAAATCAGATTTTTGGATTAAAATATTTAGTTATGGGCTTTTGAACATGATTATACAGCTTAACCTCAATTTTATAACTTTTTACTCAGTTAAAATTCCAACGGGTCCACTATAAAGCCCATTTAGACATGCACTCCTTAAACCCCAACAAAACAAATGAAAATTAAGATTAAATCACATTTTTTGAATTAAAATACTTATTTATGGGTTTTTAAACATGATTATATATCTTAACCTCATTTTTAGATATTTTTACTTGGTTAAAATTCCAACGGGTCCACTGTAAAGCCTATTTAGACATGCACGCCTTAAACCCCAACAAAACGAACGAAAAATAAAATTTAATCAAATTTTATGAATTAAATTTTTTATGAGTTTTTGAACATGATTATATAGCTTAACCTAATTTTTAGAAATTTTTACTCCGTTAAAAATCCAACGGGTCCATTATAAAGCCTATTTAGACATGCACGCCTTAAAACCCAACAAAATGGAAGCAGAATAAGATTAAATAAAATTTTTGGATTAAAATATTTAGTTATGGGCTTTTGAGCATGATTATACAGTTTAACCTCAATTTTATAACTTTTTTACTCGGTTAAAATTCCAACGGGTCCACTATAAAGCCCATTTAGACATGCATGCCTTAAACCCCAACAAAACAAACGAAAAATAAGATTAAATCACATTTTTTGAATTAAAATATTTATTTATGGGGTTTTAAACAATGATTATATATCTTAACCTCATTTTTAGATATTTTTACTTTGTTAAAATTCCAACGGGTCCACTGTAAAGCCTATTTAGACATGCACGCCTTAAACCCCAACAAAATGGACGAAAAATAAGATTAAATCAAATTTTATGAATTAAAATTTGTATGGGTTTTTGAACATGATTATATAGCTTAACCTAATTTTTAGAAATTTTTACTCGGTTAAAATTCCAACGGGTTCACTATAAAGCCTATATAGACATGCATGCCTTAAAACCCAACAAAATGGAAGCAAAATAAGATTAAATCAAATTTTTGGATTAAAATATTTAGTTATGGGCTTTTGAACATGATTATACAGCTTAACCTCAATTTTATAACTTTTTACTCGATTAAAATTCCAACGGGTCCACTGTAAAGCCCATTTAGACATGAACGCCTTAAACCCCAACAAATCGAACGAAAAATAAGATTAAATCACATTTTTTGAATTAAAATATTTATTGTTGGGTTTTTAAACATGATTATATATCTTAACCTCATTTTTAGATATTTTTACTTGGTTAAAATTCCAACGGGTCCACTGTAAAGCCTATTTAGACATGCACGCCTTAAACCCCAACAAAACGGACGAAAAATAAGATTAAATCAAATTTTATGAATTAAAATATTTAATTATAGGCTGTAACCCCCATGACGCGATCTAGTCACAAGACCGAACCGAGCAAGCTACATTAGGGTTTGCCAAGACAAGCCTAGAAGATTTACTTTCAAACGGTCCTTTTTTCCTTTTATCTTATCTAAATGCATTTAAGTTCTAAGGTGATCATACTAGTTATGTTGTGGATTACAACTTAATCGGGCATCGAATTGACATCCAATTTCTCGAATTCGCATTTTAGGGACTAAAATGCAATTTTTGACAAATAAGAGTACTTGTGAAGTTAAAGTTATTAATCCTTAATTAGTCATATTTCATACCATCATGTTAAATATTAGCTTAAAATAACCATCCAAACTCATTTAATTGCATAAACAAGAAATAGGGACTAAATTGCAAAGAAAACAAACTTCAGAGAGTGTGCCTTAACTCCTCATCTTTTGGCACCACTATTCGACTCTTGAAACAAAAAACACCTTCGTCACTGGAAAAAATCTGTCTCGTTGCCATCCCAGATGTCATTGACCTCCGATGCATAAGAATTATCATACGGTTGCTTCTTAATCAACTGTAACAACGATGGCTTCATTTGCAACTCAGCCAACAACCCACCATCTCGCGTTACACTCAACCGAGAAAACATCACCCTCAGCTTAACCACAACCTTTTTACTCAAAGCATCGGTTACCACGTTAGCCTTACCCGGATGATACTCGATTGTTAGATCGTAATCGTTAAGCAACTCCAACCATCTTCGTTGCCTAAGATTCAACTCTTTTTGTGACATCAAGTATTTCAAACTTTTGTGATCCGTGTACACAGTACACTTCTCACCATAAAGATATTGTCGTCAAATCTTCAACGCAAACACCACTACAGCAAGCTCAATGTCGTGCGTAGGATAGTTGCGTTGTGCACCTTCAATTGTCTAGATGCATAAGCGACAACTCTTTCCTCTTGCATCAGAGCACACTCCAAACCCACATAAGATGCGCCGCTATACACAACAAACTCCTTCCCTGACTCAGGTTGAATCAAGATTAGAGCTTGTGTCAAAGCTTCCTTCAGCTTGTCAAAAGCTTGTTGTCTACCTTTTGTCCACTCAAAACTCACATCATTCTGCAACAACTTCGTCAAAGGAGCAGCAATCTTCGAAAAACCATCCACGAAGCATCAATAATATCTTGCTAACCCTAGAAAGCTACGAACCTTCGATACCGACTTTGGTTGCTTCCAATTCACAACAGCTTCAATTTTTTGCAGATCCACGTGAATACCCTTAGCTGAAACAACATGACCAAGGAACACTACTTGCTTGATCCAAAACTCACGCTTACTCAGCTTAGCATAAAGCTTATTGTCCAACAGAACTTTCAACACAATCCGTAAGTGTCGATCAGGATCTTTCTCGGTATGAGAGTACACAAGGATGCCATCGATGAACACTACCATAAATTGATCCAAGAATTGATGGAACACCCGATTCATCATATCCATGAATGTTGTCAATGCATTTGTCAACCCAAATGGCATCGCCAAGAACTCATAATGCCCATAACACGTACGAAAAGCTCTCTCCGACACATCATTATCCTTCACCTTCAACTGATAATACCCCGACCTCAAATCAATCTTGGAAAACACCGTTGCATCTCAAAACTAATCAAACAAATCATCAATCCTTGGCAAATGATACTTGTTCTTAATCGTCAACTTATTCAGTTTATGATAATCAAGTACATCCTCAACGTGCCATCTTTCTTTTCCACAAATAACAACAGTGCTGCCCACGGTGACACACTAGGCTGAATAAAACCATGATCCAACAACTCTTGTAATTGTGTCTTCAACTTTTTCAACTCCTTCGGTGGAATGCAATAGGGTGCAATCGACACCGGAGCCGTATTCGTGTACGTCTCGATGCAAAACTCCACTTCCCTATTCGGCGATAAACCTGAAAAGTCTTTCGAAAACACCTCTAGAAAATCACAAACAGTGCGAATATCTTGGGCACACACTTTCTTCATATTCGAGTTCATAACATAAGCTAGGTATGGTTGGCCCCCAGATTCCATCATCTTTCGCGCTTCCAAAGCTGAAACAATATTGGACAAGAACTTGACATTCTTGCCCACAACCACCACTTCGTATTCCTCAGCAAGTCTCAACGAAACTCGCTTGGTCTCAAAATCAACCACAGCCCAATGTTCAGACAACCAATCAATCCCCAAGATTATATCAAAACCATGAAATGGTAACTTTATCAGGTCAACCGCAAACACATACCCTTGAACCATCAAAGGGCATCTCATATACAACCTCCTAGCAACTACCATCTCCCCAAAGGAACTAGTTACCCTCATACCAACATCTAAAACTTCTACAAGTATATCAAGCAAGTAAGCATGTTCGTGCAGGATATATGAATGCGTAGAGCCATAATCTATCAAAGAAAGCAATGGTATGGGCTGCAAAGTAAATGTACCTGCAATCACATCGGTATCATTCCTTCCCACACGATGGTGCAAACTCTCGTCTGTCCACCACCCTCAGGCTGAACTACTACGGTACGTGCAACTACCATTTGACCATCATCTTTACGCTGGAAATGTCCATGATAGTGCCCACGGCCTCTCTGTGGCACAACACTGGTGCAAGAGCCTGACCTTTCCTAGCTAACTGCAGACAATCACGCCTAAGATGATCTCGCGATCCACAGTTCCAACACGTACCCAGGGCACCCCAACACTCCCTAAATGCCTCCTACCACAACGCCTACACTCGGGTACTCCAGCATAGGTATTTTGATCTTGTGGACCTCGCCCAGCATTGCTTCCACCACGCATCTAATCTGGTCGGTACCTCCTATCTCTATGCTTCTTGTAAAGATCTCGGCCAACATCTGACTCAGCGTGCCTCTTCCCAACAAAAGAACTCTCAGAATGAGCAGACAACCCCAAATTCTGTTTTATATTCTTAGCTCGAGAAACCAGGACATCAAACTCTATATTGTCTGTAGCCAACATGTATGTCTTCACCTCCTTGATCAACCCATAACAGAATTGGTCGTAACGTTGTCTCTCATCAGCAACCAGCTCAAGAGCATATTTGCTCAACCGAAAAAACTAGATCTCATACTCAGAAACATATATGTTTCCCTACTCTAAATCCATAAACTCCTTCTTCTTCTCATCTCGATAATGAGTTCCCAAATACTTATTGCAGAAAGCAGCATAAAAGAATTCCCATGTTGCATCAATAGGTGCCACACCCGCAACAACAGTTGTCCACTAACTGTAAGAATCACCCTACAGCAACGACACTATACAACCCAGCTTGCGAACATCTGAACACTCCATCTGGCCCAGAATCCTCTCTGTGCTAGCAAATCACTCCCCAGCTGCTTTAAGAGCTAAACCTCTAAACTTAGTACCACTTAGGCTACACAGACGCTCTAAAGGTAGTTCGATATTCATAGCTACAGGCACCGGTGCAGGTACTTGCACTCTAGCCATGGCCGCCTGAAAAGCTCTTGTCATCGCTTGGATTAACGGTGTCATGTCACCAAAAATAGGTCCTTGTGGTGCCTAAAGGGCACCACTCTCAACTCCAACACCAGCAAGAGAAATCGGTGGATGAGGAGGCAACTCTTTATCTTATCTATTCACTACACTCCCCATATGTGCTATTGTCTCTCGTCTCGGTCCTATTCGCAAAAATATGAGTTTAAAACATGATAATGCAATAAAACAAAACAATTAGACTAGCTTGTAGCTAGAATCCAAGTCACTCTTGTTTAAAGACAAAATCATTTAACTCTAGTAGTAATAAGGCAATGTGTCCCCAAGCTAAACAACTCAAACATTTCACATATCGAACATAATCTCACAATTCCAAACACTGTGCATAACACTCACCGGAAACATTCATCACTAATATATCAAACAACCATAACCCACCTCCCAACAATCAAACCTGGCTTTTATACCAACAAATGTAACCCCCTTAACCTGGTCTAGTCACAATACTGAATCGAGCGAGCACATTAGGGTTAGCCGAGATAAACCCAGAAGATTTACTTTGAAACGGCCCATTTTTTCCTTTTATCTTATCTAAATGCATTTTTAAGTCCTAAGGTGATCATACTGGTTATGGTGTGGGTTACAACTCAATCAGGCGTCGAACTGACATCTATTTGCTCAAATTTGCATTTTAGGGACTAAAATGCAATTTCGGACAATTAAGATGATACTTGTGAAATTAAAGTTACCAATCCTTAATTAGTCATATTTTATACTATCATGTTAAATCTCAGATTAAAATAACCACCAAACTTATTTAATTGCATAAACAAGAAACATTGACTAAATTGCAAAGAAAACAAACTTCAGAAAGCATCATAAAATGATTTAACGACTGGCGTACCGGTACAGGGCTCTTCTGTATGCAACAGGGTCAAAATATGAAGGCATAGTGATACGATCCTCACGCGTATCAGTACGGGTATGTGTTCTAAAAAATGTGGAATTCCAGTAGCTATAGGTCATACTGATACGGCTACCCATGTACCAAAACCATGTTTATTTATCAGCTACGTGTATCGATACAGTTACCAGGCGTACCGGTATGCCTAGGTATTTTTTCCCAGATTGAGCTGAGATAGGTCCCCGCATACCGATTCCTGAGGACCCGTACCTGTACGGACAGGCCTATAATGACCTCTTGGTCCAACATATGATACTTTGGCTTAAACTAACACACTCAAAACATCCTATAAACACCATATAACTTCACAATCATCAATTTCTCAAAGATAGCAGCATGGTAGAAGATCATTCTCAACATGGCATATTCAAGACAAATCCCTATAGGCATGATTACTACCCAAGCATGCATAATGTTTCGCAACCCCTCAACCAAGCCTTAAGCATCATACAATTCCAAAACATCAAACCAAACTTATACAAACAAGGAGTATCCAAAATAAACCTCCCAATTACAAATTGGTCATGTTGTCTTTTATTACTACTTAGTATTTATAAAACCATACTTTGAAATGTCTCAATTCTTGAATCCTCTCTTGCGCGCTTGTTGTCCGCAAAAGTCTATTTCTCTGCATTGATGAGAAAGGAAAGCGTAAGCTATAAGCTTAGTGAGGGAATGTCTAAAACACTCATCAATGAAATTTAAATCATTTTAATTCAAAACAAGTGCATATGTCTCATGGCAAAATCATCTCATGCTTCTATAATCTCTTTCAAATGCACATTTAAAATCATTTACAACACATGTATCATGGATTTCATCTCTACCTCAATTTAAGCCTCAAATGCCTAAATCTCTATATAGAGAGCTTAAAGAGCATCTCATGTATAAACCATATTATACAAACATAATCCACTTCTCATGATACATTAACTAGTATATTGGCTTTCAAGTGACTTAAAACAAGTTCCAAACCATTTAGAAAAACACATCAGATACACGGATTTCTCAAGTGGTTCCCACAACCACTTCACATACATTCCTCAATTGGAGCAACGGAATATTTCCCACCTCAACGGTTCAAACCGAAGCAACGAAACATTTACCCACCTTAACGATTTGGATGTATAAATCCATCAGTGGAGAAAACAGAACATTTACCCACCTCGACCGCTGTAGTTCTCATGGTGGAGTCAACGGCACACTCACAACACTCAACACACATGAGGTGACTTTTTATAGTGCACTTTAAACCCTATGACTAGCCAACTATATCCGATAACATTTTAATCATAGCCACTTGCCAATATACTCAATAAGATAACATTATCTCACTGTTTTACCTATGCATAAAATAAATCTAATTTCAAACATGCTAAACCATGCTTTATAGTATTCTCGAAAATACTTTCACAAATCATGTTTCATTCTCAATAATCATCATATATGATCTTTTGCAACATCTTTCATTTCTAAAACATGCATAATACAGTGAGTAATCAAAACCATAAACATGTGAATGAGATTATATTTTGCAATACTGAAAACGAGAGAGAGCTCAACCAATACTTACTTCCGAGCTTAGATAAATGTTTCAAACTTATTCTAAACTCCCACAAGTTCTTTCAAAACTACTTTAGAGCAGTAAAACACGTTTCCACTCACCGAAAACCCAAAAGCTCGCTAGCCGATCCGCGATCAAGCCTTTGAAGCTTTCGCAACCTCTCCAAATGCTAAAGGATTCAACTCCCCTATTTTACCCAAACAAAAACAGAGGATTAATGCACTTTCATGCATCTCAAATCCCCAGCAAACAACAAACACAACTTTGCCTCACTTAGATCCATCAAACGCCTCCCTAAAGTAATCAAAAACATCATCACACCTCAACTAAACAAATCCCAACAAAACCTATTGATTCTAACATCTTAACAACATCAATTAACATCCAAAAAATCCTAAACACGTCATTATACCTCTAGCAACACCACAACACCAGAATCACATCAAAAACCAACTATAAACAACCTAGAAAATTAGCAATTCACATAGTTTTGGTATTCCTTTAATTAACCTCTTCTTTTAACATTAAAACACATCTTATAAGATATCTAAATCAATTAGATTCATTACAAAACAGATCCAAATTAGTTTTTATTCAATTTCCACACAAAACTCAATTTAATTACAAAATCCATGTTTAAATCATAATTCCATAACATAAATCAGTAGCAAAGGATCAAGAACTTGAGAATTTCAATAAAGAACCTTTAATTAGAGGAGAGAAACAAAAATCACCTCTAATTGCTTATGTCTCCCTTAATTGGCAAAGTTTGGTTGAAATCCAAATAGATTTTGTTGCAAGAATCAAAGGAATCAAGTAGGTAATCAAAAAAGAATTGATTCCTGGAAATTTTGGAAAGATTTTTATAGTTTGGCTGCTAACAAAGTTGAGAGAAAAGTAAAATCAAAGTTAGTTACGTAAGAAAGTAATTTTGTGAAAATGAAATACTTTTATTAAATCTATTTTCTTTTAATATTAAAACCAATTAAAACACTTTAAAAATAGCCTAAATTAAGGGGAAAATCTGATGGAAAATTTTGGTCAAAAAGCTCCTTAAGGATTCTAAGTTTTGACCATTTTACGATTTAGTCACCAAAAATAGTTTTGAAACTTTATAATTTAGTCACTAGACCAAAATGTCCCAAAATCAGAATTAATTACTTTAAATTGTATTTACAAAAATACTTAAAATTTCAATTAAGGATTTTATAACATTTTTCCATATTTTATTTTAACCAAAAACAATTTTATAAGATTTAATTCCCGAAACTAACTCGAATTGCCTAACCTAGTTCTCCCGAATCGTCTATTTGATCCGATTAAATTCTAGGCCCAAATTTTGGGCATTACATGGGCTTTTGAATATGATTATATAGCTTAAACTCATTTTAATAACTTTTTACTCGATTAAAATTTTAACGGTTCCGTTGTAAAGCCCAATTATACTTGCACGCACGACTTAAACCCCAACAAAATGGCTGCAAAATATGATTAAATCAAATTTTATGAATTAAAATACTTAATTATGGGCTTTTGAACATGATTATACAACTTAACCTCAATTTTAGAAATTTTTACTCGTTTAAAATTTCAACGGGTCCACTATAAAGCCTATTTAGGACATGCACGCTTTAAAACCTAACAAGATGGTAGCAAAATAAAATTAAATCAAATTTTATAAATTAAAATATTTAGTTATTGGCTTCTGACAATTATTATATAGCTTAAACTCAATTTTAGAATTTTTTACGCGATTAAAATTCCAACGGGTCCACTATCAAGCCCTTTAGAAATGCACGCCTTAAACCCTAACAAAGCGACCAAAAAATAAGATTAAATCAAATATTATGACTTAAAATATTTGATTATAGGCTTTTGAATATGATTATATAAATTAACCTCAATTTTTGAACTTTTTGCTAAGTTAAAATTCCAACGGGTCCACTGTAAAGCCCACTTAGAGATGCACGCCTTAAACCCCAACAAAATAAGATTAAATCAAATTTTATGAATTAAAGTATTTATTTAAGGGATTTTGAACATGATTATATAGCTTAACCTGATTTTTTAGAAATTTTTACTCGGTTAAAATTCCAACAGGTCCACTATAAAGCCCATTTAGACATGCACACCTTAAACCCGACAAAACGGCCACAAAATAAGATTACATAAAAAGATTTGAGTTAAAAAATTTTATTATTCGCTTTTGATTATGATTATATAGCTTAACCTCAATCTTAGAATATTTTACTCGGTTAAAATTCCAACGGGTCCACTGTGAAGCCCACTTAGACATGTATGCCTTAAACCCTAACAAAATGGCAGCAAAATAAGATTAAATCAAATTTTATTAATTAAAATATTTAGTTAAGGGCTTTTTAACATGATTATATAGCTTAACCTGATTTTTTAGAAATTTTTACTTGGTTAAAATTCCAAAAGGTCCACTATAACGCCCATTTAGACATGCAATCCTTAAACTTGACAAAAACGTCCACAAAATAAGATTACATAAAATGTTTTGAGTTAAAATATTTGATTATTGGCCTTTTATTAAGATTATATAGCTTAACCTCAATTCTAGAATATTTTACTCGGTTAAAATTCCAACGGGTCCACTATAAAGCTCATTTAGACATGCACACCTTAAACCCTAACAAAATGGACGCAAAATAAGATTAAATCAATTTTTATGATTTAAAATATTTATTTATGGGCTTTTGAACAAGATTATACATCTTAAACTCAATTTTAGAACTTTTTACTCGGTCAAAATTCTAACGGGTTCACTATAAAGCTCGTTTAGACATGCACGCCTTAAACCCCAACAAAACGGCTAAAAATAAGATTAAATCACACTTCATGACTTTAAATATTTAGATATGGGATTTTGAAGTTGATTATATAGCTTAACCCATTTTCAAAACTTTTTACTTGGTTAAAATTTCAACGGGTCCACTATAAAGCCCATCTAGACATGAACGCCTTAAACCCTAACCAAACGGATGAAAAATAAGATTAAATAACATTTTATGAATTTAAATTTTTATTTATGGGGTTTTGAACAAGATTATATAGCTTAACCTCATTTTTTAAAATTTTTAGTCAGTTAAAATTCCAACGAGTCCGCTATAAATCTCGTTTAGACATGCACGCCTTAAAGCCCAATAAAATGGTCGCAAAATAAGATTAAATCAAATTTTATGAATTAAAATATTTAGTTATGGGGGTTTTTAACATGATTATATAGCTTAACCTCAATTTTATTAACTTTTTACTCGATCAAAATTGCAACGGGTCCACTATAAAGCCCGTTTAGACATGCACGCCTTAAACCCCAACAAAACGGCTAAAAAATAAGATTAATCACATTTCATTACTTTAAATATTTAGATATGGGCTTTTGAAGTTGATTATATAGCTTAACCCATTTTCAGAACTTTTTACTTGGTTAAAATTCCAACGGGTCCACTATATAGCCCATTTAGACATGCACACCTTAAACCCCAACCAAACGGACAAAAAATAAGATTAAATCACGTTTTATGAATTTAAATATTTATTTATGAGTTTTTGAACACGATTATATAGCTTAACCTCATTTTTAAAAAATTTTACTCAGTTAAAATTCCAACGGGTCCGCTATAAAGCTCGTTTTGACATGCACGCCTTAAAACACAACAAAATGGTCGCAAAATAAGATTAAATCAAATTTTATGAATTAAAATATTTAGTTATGGGCTTTTGAACATGTTTATATAGCTTAAACTGAATTTTATAACTTTGTACACGGTTAAAATTTCAACGGGTCCACTGTAAAGCCCATTTAGACATGCACACCTTAAACCCCAACAAATTGACCAAAAATAAATTTAAATAACATTTTATGACTTAAAATATTTAGTTATGGGCTTTTGAACATGATTACATAGCTTAACCTCATTTTCATAAATTTGTACTTAGTTAAAATTCCAACGAGTCCCCTGTAAAACCCATTTAGACATGCACGCCTTAAACCCAACAAAACGGCAACAAAGTAAGATTTAATCAAATTTTATGAGTTAAAATATTTGATTAAGGGCTTTTGAATATGACCAATAGAAGGCGACTGCCAACCTTACGTAGAAAGAGCCGAGGAAGTAGATGCCGACTGTAGGTTGGAGTGAGACATATTCGCAACATGGTAGTCAGGGTGGAGACAGAGGGCATTAGATACCAAGACCCAAATGGGTCGTAAAAGCTTCTCATGGACCCAATCATTCCTTCGTCGCCAAATATACCAAAGCATGACAAGGAAAAAGACAAAGCAGTCCAGAGATAGAGAGGTGGTAGCTTCCTTAAGCCAAGCAAGGGTAGTGTCCGTCTGACTAGAGACAAGGGCCTGAGGGAATCCTGCAAGAAGAAAGGCTTTAGCCGAAGCAGGAAAATCACGGAGAGCATGAAGAATCATCTCCGAGTCACGCCAGCACAATAGGCAAAAACCGAGGGAAAGGCCCATGCAGGTTGGAGTCTACTTCCCGTAGGAAGTGCTTCACGTCCAATTTGCCAACCGAAGGTGCGAACTTTTGGGATAACTGGCAACTCAAAATAAGCTTCCATATCCACAAAGGTGTAATCGTCGAGGGGGTCGGACGTTGTAGAAAGAGGTATCCAAACCAGACAGAATAAAGGCCCAAGTCATGATCCCCCAAAATAAGGGTGTCCGGGCGAGTGGCAGAGATCGAAACATGCAGAATAGTATCCACATCATCTGTCCAAAAAACACCATGAACAAGATGATCATTCCAGCTAGGTTATCCTGGGATCTTGAAATCACAACATTAGGCCGGCATTTCATCATTATCAATAAAGTTGTCTGAGAGGGAAATGGGCGAAGATCCCCCCCAATGGTCCTAATAAAGGTGAACCGAGCTGTCAGTACCTAGAGTCCAAAAGATTCCACCACGCAGCCGAGTCAAAGCTTTGTAAATCCCCTTTCAAGCAAATGAAGCTTGCTTCGAGGGAGAGGAGGCATGGAGAATATTCCCAGAAGGGAAGTACTTTGCCATGAAAACACGTGAAAGTAGTGAGCCCAGATTCGAAATAAAAGCTCTATAATTGCTTGCCAAGAAGAGCACCATTAAAATGATGCATATCCCTAAAGCCAAGACCTCCAACAAACTTCGGGGTGCACACGTTGGCCCAAGAGATGAGAGGCCAACGACGCCTATTGTTCCAGCCTAACCCCCAGTAGCTTCGTATAGTACAGGTCATATCGTCAATCAAATTTTACGGAAGTAAGTAACAAGACATAATATATTGAGGCAAGGCTTGGGCTACAGGCTTGAGAAAGACCTCTTGACCATTGTAAGAGAGCAAGTGCTTTGTCCAGCTGGTGACCCAAGTGCTAACTTTATCATGCACAAAACCGAGGGCCTCAGACTTGTTGCGACCAATGAGAAAAGGAATTCTGAGATAGGTTCCCGGATCATCAACCTCCAGAACCTGTTATCCAAGTGTTGGATGATATGTTGTGGTGTTGTATTATAGAATTCCAAGGATTGTGGGAGAAAAAATTGTTGTTGGTGGAGTTCGCTTATAATAATAGTTATCAAGCTAGTATCCAGGGGGTACCATACGACGCTTTGTATGGTAAAAGATGTCGTACGCTACTTTGTTGGGCGGAGGCAAGAGAGAAGTATATATCTCTGCCGGATGTGTTGAAGGATACCAATGAGAAAGTAAAGCTTATTAGTGATGGGTTGAAAGCAGCTTCGGATCGACAAAAGTCTTATGCAGACTTGAAGCAAAGGGAGATTGAGTATGCAGTTGGTGATCATGTGTTCTTGAAGGTTTCACTGTGGAAAAAGGTGATGAGGTTTGGACGGAAGGGTAAGTTGACCCCTAGGTTTATTGGGCCTTATGAGGTGTTGGAGTGTGTTGTTCCAGTAGCGTATAGATTGAGGTTGCTTCCAGAGCTAGAAAGATACATGATGCTTTCCATGTGTCGATGCTTCGGAGGTATAGATCATATCCTTCGCATCTAATGCATGTTGAGGAGATTGAGTTGAATCCGGATTTGACCTATGATGAGGAACCAGTGAAAATTCTAGATTCAAGTAGCAAATTTCTCCACGGAAAGACCATAAAGTTGGTAAAAGTGTTGTGGCGGCATCGCGGCGTAGAGGAATGTACCTGGGAGAGCAAGGAGGACATGTTGAAGCAGTTTCCTCTTCTTTTTCCGCTAGGTAAATTTCGAGGATGAAATTTATTAAGAGGGGGAGAGTTGTAACGCCCTAAAATTGGGCCTAGATGTGGGTCGGATCAGGTAGGTGGTTCAGGAGAACCGGTTTAGGCAATTCGAATAGTGTTAGGAATTTTATTTTATAAAATTGATTTTTGGGTAAAATAAAATATGGAAAAATACAAGAAATTACTTAATTAATATTTTAAGTAATTTGGTTAATTCAATTTGAGGTAATTAAATCTGATTTTAAGACTAATTGTCTAGTGACTAAATTGAAAGTTTTCAAAACTGTTTTTGTTGACTAAATCGTAAAAAGGTCAAAACTTAGAATCTTTAAGGAGCTCTTTGAACAATATTTTTCTTCAAATTTCTCTATTAGTTTATGCTATTTTTAAAGTAATTTTTAAGTGGTTTTATAATTAAATAAAAGGGAATTTATTAAAAGGATTTTTAATTGTCAAAATCACTTTCTTACGTAACTACTTTTCTTCTAATATTTTTCTCTCAACTTTCTCAGAAACCAAACTAAGATTTCTACTCTAAAAAATCCAGGAATCAATTCCTATTGATTTCCTTTTTGATTTCTAATTGATTTCTTCAAATTCTATTGCAAAATCTCTTTGGATTTCATCAAAGCTTGGCCAATTAAGGGAGAAATCAGCAAGTAGATGTGATTTTCATTTCTCTCCTCTAATTAAAGGTTCTTTAATGATTCATTCCCAAGTTCTTGATCCCTTATTATTGATTTATATTATGGAATTATGATTTTAGCATGGATTTAATGATTAAATAGAGTTTTCTTAGAAAATTGTTGGATATTGATTTGGATCTGTTTTGGTGATGAATCTAATTGATTTAGATCACCATTTGGATGTGTTTTAATTTTGAAAGAATTGATTAATCAATGTAATCCCGAAACTATGTGAATTGTTAGATTTCTAGGTTGGTTATAGTTTGTTTTTGGGGTGATTTTGTTGTTGTAGTGTTGCTGGAGGTATAAGGACGTGTTTAGGTTGTTTTTTGGATGTTAATTGATGTTGCTATTGTGCCAGACTCATTAGATGTTGGCTGGGCTTTGTTTAAGTAAGCTTTAGTGGTGTTCTTGATAGTTTTAGAAAGGTGTTAGGTGGATTCTTGGGAGGTGAGTTTGTGCTTATTTGTTGCTGGAGGTTTGTGTTATAGAGATGTGTTTTAATCCTCTGTTTTTGATTGGGTAAAGTAGGGGAGTTGAATCCTTTGGCTTTTGGAGAAGGCGTGGAAGTTCCGGAAGCTTGATTCGCACATCGACAAGCAAGCGTTGGATTGTTTGTGAGTGAAAAAGTGTTTTATTACCGTTAAAGGTTTGAAAACTAGTTGTGGGAGTTTAGATAAAGTTTGTTACACTTATTTAAGCTTGGAACTAGTGTCGGTTGAGCTTTCTCTCGATTTCAATTTTGTAAAATAAAATCTCATGCACATGCTTATGGTTTGATTACGCACTGTATTATGCATTGTTTGAAAGTGAAAGATGCTACAAATGATCATAGATGATGGCTTTTGAGAATGGCATATGGTTTATAAAAGTATTTTTGGGAATATTGAATACATGGTTTAGTGTATTTGTGTTGGTTTGATTTGATTTGATGCATATGTAAAACTATGAGGTAATGTTGTTTATTGAATATATTGGCAAGTAGTTGTGCTTAAAATGTTATCGGATATAGTTGGCTAGCCATAGGGTTTAAAGTGCACTATAATAAGTCGCCTCATATGCGTCAAGGGGTGGTAAATGCCCATGTTCTCCACCATAAGAACTCTAGCGGTTGAGGTGGGTAAATGTTCTATTTTCTCCCGCTGGTGGATTGATACATCCAAGCTATAGAGGTGGGTAAATGTTCCGTTACTCCAATTTGAACCGTTGAGGTGGGCAATTGTGTCGTTGCTCCAGTTAAGGCATGTATATGAAGTGGTTATAGAAACCACTTGAGAAATCCATGTATCCGATGTATTTTATGAAATGGAAGGTTGTTGGTTTTGAGTCACTTAAAAGCCAATATATGAGATAATGTATCATGATAAATGGATTATGTTTGTATAATGTGATTTATACATATGGTACTCTTTCAACTTGTTATAAAGGTGTTGGGTGGTGAAGCTTAAATTGAGGTAGAGATTGAATCCATGATACATGTGTTGAAAATGGTTTAAATGTGCATATTTGAGATGACATGAAAAGCATGAGATGTTTTGCCATGAGATATCTACATGTGATTTGAATTAAATGGTTTTAAATGCATTGATGAACGTTTTGCAATTCCCTCACTAAGCTTATTACGCTCTTTTTTCGTCATTAATACAGAGAAATAGCTTTCTCGGGCAGCACGTGAGCAAGGGAGGATCCAAGGAACGTTACATTACAAAGTATGGTTTGAAAAATGCTATGTAGCAATAAGAAGGCAACGTGACCGGGTTGTTTTAGGAGATGTATTTTAAGTTACTCCCAGTTTGTAAAAGTGTGGATTAATGTTTTGGACTTGTATGATGCTTTATATTTGGTTTGAGGGGTTGGGGGACATTAAGCATGCTTGGGTAGAAATCATGCACTTAAGTGAATGTTTGATTATGCCATGCTTAGTAAGATCTCTTGTCGTGTTGCCATGGTTGATGATTGGATGTTTGTGATGCCATATGATGATTAGAGGACGAATTGAGGGTGTTAGATTGAGCCAAAGTGTCATATGTTGGACATAAAGGTCATTACAGGTCTCACCGTACCAGTACGACACCTCATGTTTCGGTACGTGGGGATCTGTCTCGGCTCAGATTGCTCAAAATATCCTAGGCGTACCGATACGCTTGGTAGCCGTATCGATACACATAGTCTAATAACAGTGATGGTTTTGGTACACGGGTCACCGTTTTGATACTGTCTTTGGCTACTAGAATCCCAATTTTCAAAACACACAAGCCTGTACCGATACGCTTGAGGACCGTATTGGTACACCCTTGCCCTGTATTGCCATTTCGATACGGTAGACACCTGTACCGGTACGCTAGCCGTTAATTCGGTTGAAATGTTTTCTGGTGTTCATAATCTTTACAATTTGATCTATGTTTCTTATTTATGCAATTAAATGAGTATGGATGATTATTTTGAGTTGAGATTTAACATGAAGGCATGTAGCATGACTAATTGAGGATTGGTAACTTTAAGTTTCGTGAAAGCCCTTGCAAATATTGGAAATTACATTTTAGTTCCTATAAAGTATTTTCGAGCAATTGGATGTCGAAATGACGCACGATTGAGTTGTAGATTTAACCACAACCTGTATGACCACCTTAGGACCTAAAAATACAGCTAGATAAGATAAAAAAAATAGACCGTTTCTAACGTAAGTCTTTTGGGTTTGTCTCGGCAAACCCTAATGTTGCTCGCTTAGTTCGGTCTTGCAACTAGACAGGGTCAAGGGGTTACAGTAATCATGTTCAAAAGCCATAACTAAAATTTTAATTCATAAAATTTGATTTAATCTTATTTTTCGTCCGTTTTGTTGGGGTTTAAGGCGTACATGTCTAAATAGGCTTTATAGTGGACCCGTTGGAATTTTAACCGAGTAAAAAGTTCTAAAAATAAGGTTAAGCTACATAATCATATTCAAAAGCCTATAATCAAATATTTTAACTCATAAAATTTGATTTAATCTTATTTTGTGGCTGTTTTGTTGGGTTTAAGGCGTGCATGTCTAAATGAGCATTACAATAGACCCGTTAGAATTTTAACAGAGTAAATTTTTTTAAAAATGAGGTTAATCTACATTATCATGTTCAAAAACCCACAACTAAATATTTTAAGTTATAAAATGTGATTTAATCTTATTTTTTGTCAATTTTATTGGGGTTTTAGGCCTGAATGTCTAAATGGGCTTTACAACGGACCCGTTGGAATTTTAATCGAGTAAAAAGTTCAGAAATTGAGGTTAAGTTGTATAATCATGTTAAAAAGCCCATAACAAAATATTTTTAATTCATAAAATTTGATTTAATCTTATTTTGCGGCTATTTTGTTGAGGTTTAAGCCGTGCATGTCTAAATGGGCTTTACAGTGGACCCGTTAGAATTTTAATTGAGTAAAAATTTCTGAAAATGAGGTTAAGCTATATAATCATGTTCAAAAGCCCATAACTAAAGATTTTAAGTCACAAAATACAAGTTAATCTTATTTTTCGTCCGTTTAGTTGGGATTTAAGGCGTGCATGTCTAAATGGGCTTTATAGTGGACTCATTGGAAATTTAACCGATTAAAATATTTTGAAAATGAGGTTAAGCTGTATAATCATGTTCAAAAGCCCATAAATAAATATTTTAAATCATAAAATTTGATTTAATATTATTTTACGGCCATTTTGTTGGGTTTTAAGGCCTGGATGTCCAAATGGGCTCTATAGTGGACCCGTTGGAATTTAAATGAGTAATTTTTTTTTTGAAAATGACGTTAATCTATATAATCATCTTCATAAGCCCATAACTAAACATTTTAAGTCATAAAATGTGATTTAATATTATTTTCACCCATTTTGTTGGGGTTTAAGGCGTGCATGTCTAAATGGGCTTTATAGTGGACCTGTTGGAAATTTAACCGAGTAAAAATTTCTGAAAATGAGCTTAAGCTATATAATCATGCTCAAAATCACATAACTAAATATTTTAAGTCATAAAATATGATTTAGTCTTATTTTTTGTCCGTTTTGTTGGGGTTTAAGGTGTGCATGTCTAAATGGGCTTTGTCGTGGACCCGTTAGAATTTTAACGGAGCAAAAAGTTTTTAAAGTGAGGTTAAGCTATATTATCATGTTCAAAAGCCCATAAATAAATATTTTAAGTCATAAAATGTGACTTAATATTATTTTCAACTGTTTTATTGGGGTTTAAGGCGTGCTTCTCTAAATGGGCTTTACAATGGACCAGTTGCAATTTTAACTGAGTAAAAAGTTCTAAAATTGAGGTTAAGCTATATAATCATAATCAAAACCACATAATCAAATAATTTAATTCATAAAATGTGATTTAATATTATTTGTCATCCATTTTGTTGGGTTTAAAGTGTGCATGTCTAAATGGGCTTTATAGTGGACCCGTTAGAATTTTAACCAAGTAAAAATTTCTTAAAATGAGTTTAAGCAATATAATTGTTGCGCGTAATAAGTGCTACGCAATTGTGCAAGTATACACGTTGCAAGTTATAGTATAAAAGATATCGTCTCCACAGGGATTGGTGCCACTTCAAGAATCTAGTCTCTTGCACTGTAAAAAGTAAAAACACAAATAAAGGATTATAGGAGTTTAACTAATAACTAATCTAGAAAGCAAATAAGTAAAAGAAAAGATGAGATCAAATGAGAGAGAGATAGGCCAGGTTATCGTGAGTTGAGGTGTGATAGCCGATTGGATCATCTTGGTAAAATAGTGCAGGGGCAACACAGTTGCCGTGGCAACTTGCACAACAGGGTTGCCTTGGAAACTAATCAATGGTTGCCTGGGCAACTAGTTGGGCGTCTGGGCAGCAACCTTCAAGGTTCGGCAGAGCGTTCTTCAATGGTTTCTTCTTATCCCTAAGTCGAAACTCTAGCTACTTGTGCATGCCTTGATAATACATCCCTGCGTGAATCAAGGGTGAACAACAACCAATCTTGCGCTCCTCTTAGCATTTGAAATCCTTAACTTATTCCTAAGCCGGATTAATCTTCACCATCAATAGATTGAATAAAGATCATATTCATTCGTTTCTTGACTCTAACTCTCCCGATATTAGATAAATAGATGAAGTCGCGAGATCCTCTCCCAATTCACTCGCAAACAAGAATAAGAACCAAGAATGAATAAACCTTGAATAGAAAAGTGCAAACTCTTATTACCTAAACAAAAACCAATAGTTTCTCACAACCACAAAACACAATAACCATAGCCAAATAGATTTAGTTCATGGCTAGGTTCCAAAGAAACACAAGATAAATAATCCCTAGCATGAACCCAATCGAACAAGAAAGAAAAAGATGAAGAAGGAGGCTGGTCGAAATCCTCCTTGCCCTAGATGCTTGTCGAAAATTCTCTCTTCTTGCCCTTCTTGGACTTGTCAAAATTCCCCTCTCTTGCTCTCTTTGGATTGTCGAAATTCCCTTCTTATTTATAGGGCTAGGTCAAAGTCCTTCTTTGAGGAGGAAGTTAAGTTGGAATTAAATTATCTTTAAAGAATATAATTCTTTATTATAATTATATTCCTACTAGAACTTCTCCTATCTTCTTGGAATTTAATTCTTCTTTAATCTCTTCATGGAAATCAAATTCCTTTGGGCTTGGGCTTTGCTCCACGTCATCTTGGGCTTGTCTAGTCATCAATTTCGACTACCATATCACCTTTGCTCTTTGTCGACAATTGCCCTGGAAACTGGCTCGGCGTCTCCTTCATGTATTACCCTGGCAACTAGCTCAGCATCTCCTTCATGTATTGCCCTGACAACTAGCTCTAGCCTTGCTTTGGCAAGTGATCCTGCACATACACACAAAACACACCAAATCAGCATCTTTTCCCACAAAAACTACCAAGTTATGTAATCAACCTCAACGATAGAAGGAAACATGGATTCATGCATGAATGGCTAATTATGCAAACTAATATGAGCCTAAGTCTAACAATAATATGAGTAAAAAGGGTAAGAAAAATAGTACTTTTGAACACTTATCAATAATCATGTTCAAAAGCCCATAAATAAATATTTTAATTCATACTTAATCTCAATTTTAGAACTTTTTACTTGGTTAAAATTGCAACGGGTCCACAATAAAGCCCATTTACACAGGCATGCCTCAAACCTCAATAAAACGGTCGCAAAATAAGATTAAATCAAATTTTATGACATAAAATATTTATTTATGGGCTTTTAAATTTGATTATATAGCTTAACCTCATTTTAGAAATTTGTACTCGGATAAAATTCCAATATGTCCACTGTAAAGCCCACTTAGACATGCACGCCTTAAAACCCAACAAAATGGCCTCAAAATAAGAGTAAATCAAAATTTATGAATTAAAATATATAGTTATGGGATTTTGAACATGATTATATAGCTTAACCTCATTTTCAAAAAAAATTATTCTGTTAAAATTTCAACAGCCCCACTGTAATGCCCATTCAGACGTGCACGCTTTAAACCCAACAAAACATCCCCAAAATAAGATTGAATAAAATTTTATGAGTTAAAATATTTAGTTATGGGCTTTTGAATATGATTATATAGCTTAATCTCATTTTCAAAATTTTTTACTTGATTAAAATTCCAACCGGTACACTATAAAAACCCATTTAGACATGCACGCCTTAAACCCAACAAAATGGTCGCAAAATAAGATTAAATCAAATTTTATGAATTAAAATATTTATTTATGGGCTTTTGAACATTATTATACACCTTAACCTCTATTTTAGAACTTTTACTTGATTAAAATTACAATGGGTCCACTATAAAGCCCATTTAGACATGCACGCCTTAAACTCCAACAAAACGCGAAAAATAAGATTATATCACATTTTGTGACATAAAATATTTAGTTATTGGCTTTTGAACATGATTATATAGCTTAACCTCAATTTTAGAATTTTTTACTTTGTTAAAATTCCAATGGGTCCACTGTAAAGCCCATTTAGACATGCACGCCTTAAACCCAACAAAACGGCCAAAAATAAGATTAAATAACATTTTATGACTTAGAATATTTAGTTATGTGCTTTTGAACATGATTATATAGCTTAACCTCATTTTCAAAAAAAATTACTCGGTTAAAATTCCAACGAGCCCACTTTAAAGCCCATTTAGAGAAGCAAGCCTTAAACCCCAATAAAACGGCTGAAAAATAATATTAAGTCACATTTTATGAATTAAAATATTTATTTATGGAATTTTGAAAATGATTATATAGCTTAACCTCATTTTCAGAACTTTTTACTCCGTTAAAATTCCAACGGGTCCACTGTAAAGCCCATTTAGACATGCACGCCTTAAACCCAACAAAATGGCTGAAAAATAAGTTTAAATCACATTTTATGGCATAAAATATTTAGTTATGGGCTTTTGGACATTATTATACACCTTAACCTCTATTTTAGAACTTTTACTCGGTTAAAATTACAATGGGTCCACTATAAAGCCCATTTAGACATGCACGCCTTAAACCCCAACAAAACTGACGAAAAATAAGATTATATCACATTTTATGACATAAAATATTTAGTTATTGGCTTTTGAACATGATTATATAGCTTAACCTCAATTTTAGAATTTTTTACTTTGTTAAAATTCCAATGGGTTCACTGTCAAGCCCATTTAGACATGCACACCTTAAACCCAACAAAACGGCCAAAAATAAGATTAAATCACATTTTATGACTTAGAATATTTAGCTATGTGCTTTTGAACATGATTATATAGCTTAACCTCATTTTCAAAAAAAATTTACTCGGTTAAAATTCCAACGATCCCACTTTAAAGCCCATTTAGAGAAGCACGCCTTAAACCCCAATAAAACGGCTGAAAAATAATATTAAGCCACATTTTATGACTTAAAATATTTATTTATGGAATTTTAAACATGATTATATAGCTTAACCTCATTTCCAGAACTTTTTACTCCGTTAAAATTCCAACGGGTCCACTGTAAAACCTATTTAGACATGCATGCCTTAAACCCAACAAAATGGCCGAAAAATAAGTTTAAATCACATTTTATGGCATAAAATATTTAGTTATGGGCTTTTGAACATGATTATGTAGCTTAACCTCATTTTCAGAAATTTTTACTAGGTTAAAATTCCAACGAGATCGCTATAAAGCCTATCAAGACATGCACACCTTAAAACCCAATAAAATGGCTGCAAAATAAGATTAAATCAAATTTTATGAATTAAAATATTTAGTTATGGGCTTTTGAACTTGATTATACAGCTTAACCTCAAGTTTAGAACTTTTTACTCGATTAAAATTGCAATGGTTCCACTATAAACCCCATTTAGACATGTACGCCTTAAACCCCAATAAAAGGGTCGAAAAATAATATTAAATCACATTTTATGACTTAAAATATTTATTTACGGACTTTTTAACATGGTTATATAGCTTAACCTCATTTTAGAACTTTTTACTTGGTTAAAATTACAACGGGTCCACTCTAAAGCCCATTTAGACATGCAAGCCTTGAACCCCCACAAAATGGCCGCAAAATAAGATTAAATTACATTTTATGACTTAAAATATTTAGTTATGGGCTTTTAAATATGATTATATAGCTTAACCTCATTTTCAAAAAATTTTACTCGGTTAAAATTTCAAATGGTCCACTATAAAGTCCACTTAGACATGCACGCCTTAAAACCCAACCAAATGGCCGCAAACTAAGATTAAATCAAATTTTATAAATTAAAATATTTAGTTATGTGCTTTTGAACATGATTATATAGCTTAACCTCATTTTCAAAATTTTTTGTTCTGTTAAATTTCCAACGGGTCCACTGTAATGCTCATTCAGACATGCATGGTTTAAACCCAACAAAACAGCCACACAATTAGATTAAATAAAATTTTATGAGTTAAAATATTTGATTATAGTCTTTTAATTGTGGTTATATATCTTAATCTCAATTTTATAACTTTTTACTCAGTTAAAATTTCAACGGGTCCACTGTAAAGCCCATTTAGACATGCATTCCTTAAACCCCAACAAAATGACCGCAAAATAAGATTAAATCAAATTTTATAAATTAAAATATT